>CAOJBJ012176448.1:0-11851 GCA_948291685.1 Euphorbia celastroides | reverse complement strand
TTTGAAGAAAGTGGGTAAATGGGTCAAAAATGATGGATTGGACAAAATTGCCCCTGCCACGTCAGCATTGTTTAACTCTGTTAACTGAGAATCCTCATTTTGATGACGAAGACAAACATCAGGGGGTCTTTTGTTTGGTTTTAAACATCAGGAGGTATTTTGCTGAAAGTTGAAACATCAGGGGTTTTTTTGAACTTATCCCAAGTTTTTATTCCAATATACATTTCAGTATTTCACTATACCCTACAAATTTAGTGGGAATTTAACTTCAATTTAATTGGTTTTAATTCAATTCAATACGCAGAAACATATTTTAGACGTTTAGCTCTTATATATATTTCAAATATCTTATATATACTGTTGTGATTTGATTATTACACTTGCTATATGTACATTTATCACTCAAATTTTAGTTGATTAGTTACGAATAAATGGATGACAACTATGATTAGATACGTCTATACTTATCATATGATAATTATATTTTCTGTAAATAAAAACATGTCAAGAGTTTCTTAGATTGCAAGTCTAATTATTGGTTTGATATTGCGACCAAATTCCTTTGGATATCCTCTTAATTTAGTGTCTTAATTTAGTGTCGTCCGTTGTTTCGATGGGTCAAAGATTCTTCATTCTTTGGTTTTGGATTATAATGGACTAAAGCAAAATGACTCATTAAACTATCCAAACTTCTTTTATTGTGAAGTCACGGATAGCTGTTGCATCTCCACTTCTGGGTCAATTGGAAACAGCCTCTTTGCTAGCTCAGGGGTAAGGCTGCGTAGACCCCGCTTGCGCGGAAGAGTTGTTAGGCATTGAGGTAATGCTGTGTTGTGTTGTGTATCCTCTTAATTTAGTATAATTTAAACTTATTTTCTAAAGTAACTAATTAATACGTTCCATAACAAGACTCTTGTATACTTAAAAGAATAAATAAACCATATTACTTTATTTTTTAATAAGGATCAAGAGGGCTATAGTTTGTATTTTAAAAGGGTTACTATACAAGCCTATAGAATTAGACTATTAGCAAAGCATATGCAAATAGTCCACAAAGTAGCACCGCCCATGTTAAATCATTTTTAGCTAAAGATGCTAACTTGCGCCACATAAGCATGAAGACGGATTTCAAAATTGGCCAGTAGGAAATAATAAATACCTAAAATTAGAATTTAAACCATAAATTCTAACTGTAAGAAAATTTAACATTCAGATCGCGATAAGACAATTACAGTGGATGATTGTAAACATAATTCTTTCCAACAAACAAATACATGTAAAAAAACGTTTTGGAAAAACACATAATAACAGAAGGCATCGTTTGAAAATAACTTGTGTGTATTGTGCTACACTTGAAATGAAGTATATAATAAAAGAAGCATGCAAATGTCATACTGCCTTTGTATTTTTTTAAGGGTCTTTCTAGAGTTTTGGTTATTTATTTTTTCAAAGTGTATGTTTTTAAAGTAAATTTTATGACCTTTTTTTTATTCATGCCCTTTCATTGGAGACTAGTATATTTCAATAAAATTATAATTTGATATATAAGAAGAGAGAGAATTTATATGAAAGATATTTTTTAAATTGACTCATAATGGATTTATAATGATAGTCAAATGAAAATTTTATCCTTTTGTACTCGAAGTCGAAGATGAATCCAAACATTTACCACATTATATATATGATATATAAGTCATTTCAATAATGTAAAAATTAAATTTAAAGAAATTCGAATAGAGTAAATGTAAATCAAATTACACAAAAGTGTTTTTTACATATAGATGTTGCTTAAAAATTAGTCATGATTAAGCGTCCTCTCTATATTTTGAAATATTTTGTAATGGTTTTGAAATTTAAAATGAAGTAAAATCGAGAACAATTGAGATTTGTAACTATCAAAATATCCATATATAAAAAATTCTGCACAGACGATAGAAAATGTTGCTCACAAATTATACCATATTGCTTTATGCAATCATATTACACGAACTTTGATTAAATACAATACACCAAAAAAATCCCAAAATGTTTCTAAAATTAAAGCTCAAGATCACAAATAATCCGAACCCAATGAATGCGAATCATCACAATCAAATCCTACATAAATGTTTGATATTAGTAAAACATACTAGTAGAAATAAAAAATACGAGATATTCACGATAATTTAATATTTAATAAATACCCAAACGAGATAATCAACTACCATTACCGGCTACAGCCTACAGCCAGTAAAACGACCAGCAAAACATCATAAAGACAAAACATCATAAAGACAAAACTATAAGCATAATAAATAAATGCTCATAAATTCACAATATCCATTTTTGTCCCAAAAGAGAGAAAACAGGAGCAACTGCAACACTAAAAGACCCCCAATCTTTCTGCAATTTTTCGCTTTTAAATTTCTTCCTTACCCAGTTGCTACGCCCACTCAAATTGTTGCTTCATTCTCATTTTTAGGTTTTAATCAGCCCAACCTTGCTTTCACTCTTTTGAGCTGAAATCTTGAAAAAGTTTGCTTCTTTCTGGTTTTTGTAAGAACACGGTAGCCTCAGGTCCTTAAAAATGGATTTTTGGGTTTTGAGTCAATGATCCTAAAAGTCTGGATCTTGGAGCTAAATTGGTGAAAATTAAAATGGGTCTCAAAGAGACAATTAAGAAGCTGTGTTGCAGTAATGGATGGTCCTATGGTGTTTTTTGGCACTTTGATCAAAGAAATTCCATGTACGTTTCCTAATCTCCTTTAATTGTAATCCTTTTTGTTTAATTTATCGGATCTTTTTCAATACAAAAGTGCTAATTGTATTTGTTTGTGCTCAGTTTGCTCGATTTTTTTTTTGTTTTTCTTCTGCGTCACTTGAACTAATTTTCTATTTATCTTTAAAAATGCTTTGTGCTAGCATTGAGTTTGTAGCTAGAATATGATGTTATAAATTCAATTATTTAATTGAAGGTATTTGTTTGGTGACTAAATAGTGCCAACATTATGCACAGGTGTTCACCTGGGGTCAGGTTTTAATTAGAAAATAAAGCTTTCACCTCTACTATTTGAGCTAAATGCTGAAAGTACAGCATTAGCAAGTTGTTTCACAATAAATTTACATATAAAATAGTATTTTTTTTTTTCTCACTTTAAAGTTATGTTCTTTGGGAATATTATCAGGTTGCTGACTGTGGAAGACACTTACTGTGAAGAAAAAATGGCAGCTTTAGTTAACAACATGATGTTGCAGGTTCAAATGCTGGGTGGAGGGTAAAAATTCAATTATTTGTTTCTATATCTTCGCTTTCTGCTTCTAAAATCCATTCATGGAAAATAGGATGACTGTTTTCTTTTTAAAATTTCAGAATTGTTGGGGAAGCTGCTTTTACTGGAAAAAACCAGTGGATTTTCTCTGATATTCACAATGGAGGATGGAGTTCCATGGCTCAAGTATTGTTTACTCTACCTTGTTTCTCTAGTCATTAAGGAGAGGGGGAAAATAACCATTTTGATCCCTAATCTAACCAAAATTTGCATCCTGAATCCTGGTAAGCTATTGATTTGGCATACTTGGCTCCTGAGTCCAGACATTAGAAATGGGTCAGTTTACTAATATAATTGTTTATAAATTGTCCAACAGGATTATAGGCATTGTTATCCTGTCTAAATAATAAATATGGCATGTTGTATCTAAAAAGAAAAGCCAAATGCACATGATCAATTGTTGTCATAGGCAGGAGCCAAATGATCCAAATCAATATATCAACATGTCAAGGACCAAGATGCACATTTTGGATAGTTTAGGCTGAAATTAAATGTTAACAAGTAAATTGCACTCTAAGTCAGGCTATTTTTATAAATTAGTCCCTCAATTTCTTATGTAAACATTTATTTCCTTTGCAGGATGATCAAGGGATTGATCAGTATCAGTTTTCCTCTGGAATAACGGTACAATTTAAGCGCTTATTCTTGCTCTTAACTTGTTTTTCTGCTGTAATTTTACAGCTGCATTTGTTCCTTAATTAAACAAATTGTCTTTTTTACTTCATCAAATTGCAGACAGTTGCTGTGATTCCAATTGGTTCAAGAGGAGTAGTTCAATTTGGATCCACCAAAAAGGTTAGTGCTCAGAGAGACAAAGCCCCCATTATGTCACTGTCAAGCTACTTTTTGAAGCAAGCTTTGACCTGTCCTGCCTGCCACTTTCCACTTTTTTTATACATCATTTAGCACAAACTAATTAAGGTTGTCTGTTGTCTCATGCTTAGCTCTTGAGTTCAGACACTTGTGTACACAAAGACTTGTTTGTGGACTAATTTGTAAAAGTTTAATTTGACCTTTACCAACTTGAAAGGCTAAATTGGCCCTTTGTCCGAATTTTTTAAATATAGAAGGCCATTTACATGATACCTTTTACAATTGCAGATTTTAGAGTCTGCAGAATTTGTACATCAAACAAAAAGATGGTTCACTGAGGGGGAGAATACAAATGGGATTAGTTTCAGTGACAAATCGACGTCTTTGAACTTTGAAAACTGCAATTTGAATGAATGGTTTGATTCTTTCTGCAATGAGAATATCACTCCTATCTATGAAGGCAGCTGCAATGAGCTAATGGAAATAGCTTATACTTCAAGTGATTTCACTCAATCCTCAGGTTTGGAATCAGATTTTCAACAAGGAAAGATTGTATCTTTGTGTTTGGATTTGACTTATCTTAATCGGAATGCTAATTTCCACCAATATGGATTCTCTATTGATGAATCAGCTTCTGAGATTCCTTGTTCTAGTACCTGGAGTAATCAAGATTCCGTTTTGACTTCATTGGAGTCAATTGAGAGTGACACAAACTGCTTTGATGCTGATGTTTTCGAGTTGTTTGCCTCTACCCCGGAAGGTGGCATGAAAAATTTTGAAGGACAGGAAAATTCAGTGCAAAGTTCTATCACTGCGTCTCTGAATGAATTTGTAAACAATCTGAACGGTTTTGGAGTAGAAGATATGTGTGGAAAATCTTTGGATCGGCCCGAAAATTCTACTTCAGCTCATCTGGCTACTACTTCTTCAGGTATTTCTTTCGAGAGTCAATGTGCAAAACCAATGAATTGGGCGCAAAGTTCAATCACAGATGCACATGTGCCTTTGAAAAATTCAGATTGCTACAAAAATTTGAGTTCGGGGCATTTGGCTGTTACTTCTACTGCTTCAGAATGCGCATTGAAGTTGGATGTTAATTCAATAAATGGATCAAAGAAAGGGTTATTCTCTGAGTTGGCACTAGAAAAACTATTGAACGGTAGTACGTATTCTAGTAGCTTTACTAACTCTAACATCGATGATCGCTTTTCCAATGCCAAGAGAAGACGATTAGAAAATTTTTCTGTAGAAGGCTTATGGATTGATGATAGCAACAGCATCAATAAAAATGTTCTAGGAAAACCGAAGAAACATGAGGAGCCTGAAAAGGCCTCAAGAAAACGGGCTAAACCTGGAGAAAGTACTAGACCGAGGCCTAAAGACCGACAGCTGATCCAAGACCGAATTAAGGAGTTGAAAGAAATAATCCCTGGCGGCTCAAAGGTATGTTATGTAAATGCAATTTGAGTGTTGATCTTTTCGGGGGTTGATATATTGTGTGGCTATTTGTAAATGGTGCAGTGTAGCATTGATGCTTTGTTGGACCGCACGTTCAAGTACATGCTTTTCTTGCAAGGTGTGACAAAATATGCCGACACGATCAAACAAGTTGATGAGCCAAAGGTACAGAAATTTTAGTCAATTTTTCTGCATAAATGTTGATTATCATATATTCATATTCGTGATGTAAATTTGCAGCTCACTAGAGAGGCAAGAGGAAAAAACCCCAAACAAGGTACAAAAGGGAGAGGTGCGACATGGGCTGTAGAAGTTGGAGATCAATCAATGGCATGTCCTATTATAGTTGAAGATCTCGCTCAGCCCGGGCTAATGTGTATTGAGGTGTGGAAGATGGAGAGTACTAAGAGATATTTTGTTTTTGCATAATTTTGTTACAGCTTTCTATGTTGTTAAAGTTCCTAAATTGTGTTTTCTGCAGATGATGTGTGAAAACCGGGGATTCTTTCTGGAGATAGCAGATGCCATAAAGGGATTCGGGTTGAATGTACTCAAGGGAGAGATGGAAACTCTAGAAGAAAAAATTTGGGCACAATTTGTCGTCGAGGTATAGACTACATTGCCATAATTTTTCATTCATTTATTTATTTCACGACATTATGGTAATGTCTGAATTGATTGCAGGGAATAAGGAATATAACCAGGATAGATGTATTTTGGTCCCTTGTCCAATTTCTACAGTTAACGTCAACAACTGGGATAGGGACAGCAAATAAGCCAATGAATAAAAGGTCGGATCCTCATTTAGACAGTTTTAAGCAACCTCCATTGTGTTGTCCGATTGGTGTTGCAGAGACACTTCCATAACCGGAATTCAGTACATTAGAAGCTTGCTACTTTTACAGCACCTTGTGTTTGTCTGAAGTGGACATGAAAAATGAAATGTGAATATATTAGTTAAATTAGGCAGCATAGTTCTAAAGGAAATGGCAAGTGAAATTTGCTTTAGGCACCTAATTTTGTATGTTTAAGACTGAGATAGACAAAAAGCACGAGAGAGTTAAGTTCACGGAGATTCTATCTTTATTTTGTATATCCAATACTTTGTCTTTATTACCATTGGATGAGGAGAGGCGGGTTGATTCAATCATAATAAGAGATAAAGTAAGCTTTACTTTATAAAGTACAAAGTAAAGATAGCCTAATCCGTAAGTTTAGTTTAACATTTGTTTTTGAGTTTGTAGCTATGGTAGCTTTGACTTCTCTTGCCATTGATTGTCTATAGTCTAATCACAATTCGTTCTCTCCATTCATGTTAATTAATGTCTCGATTCTTTTTCGATTTTCCTGGCACAGAAATATTTTTTTTTTTTGAGATTGCATCCAATTCCCGAAAAAGAATAAAAATTTGGTCATGTCAAAAAACTATATGTTGAATTACGCAACAGTAAATGCACAGAATGCCATAAATGATGATATTAACTTGAATGATCTCAGTTTTGTAGCTAGCAAATGAGTGACTCTATTTAAGATAATTAAAGGGAAATTTAAAATCAATTGACCTAATTAAAATATTCTTTTTGAATTAGTTTTCTGTATTACATGGCCTATATGCTGCCTTGTAGAGGGATATCTTCGTAAAGGATATTCTTTTCATTATTGTCATTTTTATGTTAATTAATGCAATTAAGAAAAGACAAAAGTTAATGGTTCCTAATGCATGCTTTTAAGCATTGATTAGTGAGAGCTCCAAATACCGGAAGCAGATTAATGTTGTAAACTTGTCATAATCTAGAAGCAATTAGTACTAATTAAGTTAGGTAACCATTTGAAAGCTACACCAATTAGTAATTTCTAGACATTTGATAATTGAGTCTGCCTTTCAAATTAAGTCCATTTATGGACATTGTAGAGAGATAAGTGCTCTCTCCATTCAGTTGTAGATCATCTTTTTAAATAGCCATTTTTTATAGGCTTTTTCTACTGCAAACGAAACTTTCAATAATCAAATGCCATTCTTTAATTTTAATACCTTACGTTTTTAAACTATTCCTAATTTTTTAATTCGAGTCATTCATCTTTCAATTGCAGACACCAAATCATCAATAAGCCATTATATTACACGTCAAGTCTCTGCTTATCAAGAAATTTAGTTGGAACTTGGAAGCATTATGTTCGACTGTGTAAAAGTACTTTATTTTTTTTATAACACATGTGTAGTATCTATGAGAAAAATTAAAAATTCTTCAAACTAAGCATGAAAAAATACACACGCGCCTTTGTCAAATTTAATACCCAAAATTATATTTAAAATATCAACGGTTCAACATATAGAAATAGTATTAATTGATAGCTAAATGTGTCAAATTAAAAAGTCATGGTCTTAATGAAAACATGAAAGCAAATAAAGACTTCTTGATGTTTTTTCCTAGCTTATAAAGATATGGAACATTAAAAAGTCTTAATCATGACCTAATAAGATAAAACAGTTTTATTGTTGTTATTTGTATAGAAAAGATGTGTGGATTTTCAATTTTATTAAAAATCATTGTGGTAAGATCCCACTTAATGGACAAAAAAATGATATCTGTTAGTTTTGCACATCCATATTGGCCTCTCCACTATAATGTTGTTGTAACTGTTTTAAAAAAATTGTTCTTCACAATTAGGTCAAGATTTAAATTCCATTTTCGAATAATAAAAAAACCACAATTGTTATCTGTTGTAAGTAAAATATCGGGAACCAATTGGCTTTTGATCAAGTGGTACACCTTCCAATGTGTTGGTGGGAGATTTTGGGTTCGACACCCGGCCTCTTCAAGGATTTACTAATATTTCAAAAAAAAAAGTAAAATATCTGGCTAGTAAAATTTAGACAAGAAAAATAACGTATCTCTTTCACTATTATTTTTGTTTCATAAAATCTTTTTTTGATCAATCAAACTTGCTTCACATAGTTAGACGAATGATTAGATCAATCAAATCAACTGTTTCGATTAAATTCGGTTAATTGGACCAAATTGAAGAACAATCAAGTTCAAGGGTCTTGCAAATGTACGTAAATAATTATTCCATAAGTAAGAAAAATGATTATTTTTCATTTTTCTTTATACATGTGTTTATATGGATTGAAAACAGTTGATTGGGAGATTCTCTTTTTCTCTCATATTTTCTCATCCTAGTTTCTTTCCACAACGAGGAAATTCTACAAAAATTGATTTTTATCTGCTGTTTAAAGATGCAGAAGTCGTGAAAATAAATTTAATATCCAATACGTAATGTATGGAACCGTCATCGGATTCTCTGATATAGGACATGAAAAATGTACAATTGAAATCCATTTCTCATTCATCATTTGTCACAACCTTTGAGGGGAAATATCAACATGTTAGTAGAATGGGGTAGACAGATTGGAGATGAAGCTGATGAAAAATCCACTTTCAAAAATCGAAAAAAATTCTAAATTAATGTTCTTTGTAATCCAACTCATCAACCTTCTTTGTTTTTAGGTCAGATTATGTCACAATTTAAGTACGTAGTACACATTACAATTTTTTTTTATTCCAGAATCTATTTCGTGGGATAATAAAATAAAAAAAAAATATTTAATGTAGTAAAATGTTTGTGTAGCATCCATCACGGGATCAATATTATATACCCTTAACCATACTTATATTGACTCACTTATTTCACAGTCTCAGAGGGAAAAAAGTTAAAAATAACAATAACCGTATTAATAAATAGTAACAGTTTCACAAAAGCCTTTTTCTTGAAATGATCACAGAAGTAATACTTCATATATAATACACGAATGCTTTCTAATGCCATTCATTGTTTTGCAAAGTGGAATATACAGTCTGGCAAAATACTCAAGACATTATTTATGTTGCTGATTAAGTCCAAATTTTTTTAAAAAAAAGAATACCTAATTCATAAATT
This sequence comes from Euphorbia celastroides, assembly GCA_948291685.1. Taxonomy (NCBI): domain Eukaryota; kingdom Viridiplantae; phylum Streptophyta; class Magnoliopsida; order Malpighiales; family Euphorbiaceae; genus Euphorbia; species Euphorbia celastroides. Next base: position 2,333 of record CAOJBJ012176448.1, on the reverse strand, counting down.
TTAGCTACCTAATTTTAAATTTTTCCACCGGAATAAAAAATATAATTGAGGATTTGATTATAAATGAAATTCACCATCTGTAGTATTCAAAAATTGTACCACAGTGCTGTCTTACGTCTTACCTACCAACACATAGACAATCACAAAAACATTAGCCTCCACTTTGCACTTACAATTCAATTTTTTAAGAAAAACAAATCAAAATCTGTAATGTAATTCAGTGATCAATAAAAAATTGATTCAAATAATTGTGCAATGAATTCGCAGCCTTTATATATACATCATAATCACCAACAGTCAAAAAACATCACCTCCTACCCCATTGGAAGAACAGCAAACTTAACACTAAACCCAACTCCAACCCATTTGGGTTCTTCTTATTAAATGGCTCAAGACAAGAACAAAACAAGCAATGGGATCGAGTGGTCGATAAATATTTCAAACGGGTCATCAAAGATAGTGGTCGAAGAGGATCAAAATGTAGCAGCTAGAGCCTGGACTGGTGTCAAGGACTTGTTCCTCAAAATATGGAAGTTTTTTGAGAATGCAAAGGAAATAGGAGTCAAAGATCCAAGAAAAGTGTTTCATTGTCTTAAAGTAGGACTAGCACTTACGGTTGTCTCGATTTTTTACTACATGAAGCCGCTGTATGAAGGCGTTGGAGGCAATGCTATGTGGGCTATTATGACCGTTGTGGTTGTTTTCGAGAACAACGTTGGTAAGTCTTGGAGACTTTGCAATAGTAAAAAACAAAGCATTTTTGTATAGTCACATTTTTCGGTTTGGTTAATGAAAAAAATTATGAAAATTTGCAGGAGCAACTATATACAAGTGTTTGAATAGAGTCTGTGGAACTTCACTTGCTGCAATGCTTGCATTTGGCGTCCATTGGGTAGCTAGTAAATCAGGAGACCAATATGAGCCTTTCATCGTCGGAGCTTCGGTTTTCCTTTTAGGTATATAAAATTTTTAACAAAAAATATTGTATCGACAAAGTCTTAGTTGTTGTTGTTGTGTAAGATCGTAAAACTGACATATGTTTTTTTTTTCAGCTTCAGCGGCTACTTTTTCGAGATTTATCCCGACGATTAAGCAAAAGTTCGACTATGGTGCAATGATATTTATCCTGACGTTCAGCCTGGTGGCAGTTTCGGGTTACCGAGTTGAGAAACTGTTTGAATTGGCGCATGAGAGAATATTCACAGTGATCATTGGCATTTCTTTGTGCATTTCTGTAAGCATGTTCATTTTCCCAATTTGGGCTGGCGGCGAGCTTCACAATCTTATCTGTAACAACATGGACAAACTTGCTAATTCCTTAGATGGTAAGCACTATTTTCTTTTTCTTTTACCGATAATTCTAGTGTTGTTTCGGACCAGTCCAAACTAGATTTTTGACCGATATTTTCTTATGGTATTTCAGGGTGTGTGGAGGAGTATTTCAATGGGGAAAAACCCGACAAGAACTTGTTCGGTTACAAATGTGTTCTAAGTTCAAAAGCAAGTGAAGATTCCTTGGTATGTGCTAGTAATGTTTAGTACTCAAATTGAAATCCCTTATTTAGAAGGTCTTGGAGAATGAATTTTTCTGGTTGAATTGTACCGATGAACAGGCGAATTTCGCAAGATGGGAGCCTGCACATGGTCGCTTCAACTTCAAACATCCATGGAAACAATATCAGAAGATCGGCGCATCAATGCGAAGTTGTGCTTATTGCATTGAAGCACTAAGCAGTTGCATTTATGCAGACAATCAGGTGATTAATGCTCTTAAATTATAAATGTTTTGCTTGAAAGTTTTACAATATAATACTAATGCAACCTTGAAATTTCTTTTTGTTAGGCGCCCGAATCGATAAAGAAGAGACTATCCAGCATTTGCACAAGTGTGAGCTCGAATTCCTCAAATGTTATCAGAGCGCTATCAAAGTCAATCAAGACAATGAAAAGACCTTCCAACATTGGTTTTTTGTCTGAAGAAATGAGCAATGCAGTTGAAGAGTTACAGGATGCATTAATTTCACTATCTAATTTTCAAAATAATCCAATTGAGAACAATAAAAACTCATCTTTCCCTCTCATTGAAGTGATTCCTGTGGTAACTTTTTCTTCGATGTTGATTGAAATTGCCAAAAGAATTAAGAACGTTGTCAAGGCAGTTGAGGAGCTTGGGAAGTTAGCAGACTTTAAAGTTGAAGTAAGCAACAAAGTTGGACCACAAGAAGAGGTTAAAGACGATGAAGAAGCTATGACAACTCTACAAAGAGTATGAGTTTCAGTTTATAGAAGGGTACTTACTAGTCCTATTTTATGAGGTTTTTTAGTCCAACTAG
>CAOJBJ012174786.1:0-16191 GCA_948291685.1 Euphorbia celastroides | reverse complement strand
TGAGTTAACTTTTTGCGAACCCGTTTCTCTATTAATTCCTGGTTATGAGCTGAACCAGGTGGCGACTCCAAAACTGTTTATTAAAATAATTCTCTATTAAGCGATGGATTATCCTGTCTCTTTTAAACCAAATGTTTTGGCATATCATAGCCGACCCACTGTCTTTTAATGCGAGATACAAGGTATTCAGACCTCGATATCTGGGCCACATGGCTCGATTCTGACGCAAGATCTCCCTCCCGCTGTGAGTATATGCCGAGACAGGCAACCCCTGTCCGCTCTCCAGGTCCGTGGTAGTAAATCCTTTTCAAACCCACTCACAGAACCGGTGACTCCCAACAGTCGGCCGGTGACAACACGGTGGGGGAAGAGAAGGTTCGCCCGCTCACACCTATCCTAACAAACTAGTTTAATACATTGCTTTTCTTGTCTTCCAAGCTTGTTCCTTTTATTCAGAGGCAACACAAAGCACTTACTTTTTTCTTTAAGGAATGATTCAGATTTACTTATTGGGATTCGTCCAAAGCAATATAGCTAGTTTGCATGTGTCTTTCTCCAAATAAAGTGCTCCTTAACGATCTCATCCATGATAAAACCATTACCACTGTACAAAAAATTGACACAATCGTTTAATATCAACATTTTAAAAGTATTATACCTTATTCGAATTTGGCATAATATATTAACATCAATAGTGCGATAGTAATATATCTTATTCAAATTTGGTATACTAGATTAACATTAATAGTACAAAAGTAATATACCTTATTCAAATTTGGTATAATAATTTTCCACCAATAGTATCAACGAAAAAATTCACAAAATCTCATGGAGGCATTTCATTAAACAGCTTATGTGCATATTCCAAATAACTATAACCTCCATAAATATGAACCATTGATTTCCATACCTACAAAGTAGAATGAAAAACACATACAACATCAAAGTTTGAAAAGTGAAATCGACATTTAAAGAATTCAAACCGAATCAATACTATGGTAGAGAAAGCAACGGGTAGAAAGCATGAGCTGAGAATTAGTAAGACAATACCTGAACAAATTAGGTGAATAAAAGCAATAAGTGCAAAGCAATCGACAAAAACGTAAGACGAAAGAATTAGAATTGATTAAAAAAATACTTGAACAAATCAGATTGTGGATCAAAATCAATAGAACAAGAATGCAGAATAGATTCAATCAAAACAAATTGAGACAGAATCAAGAAAAGGAGAACAAGAATGAAGGAGATAGACGAAGGAGAAGGAAATAGAAGAATCAAAGAAGGAAACAAACAAAATCACAAAAGGAACTTCTAATGCCGTAAAATAATAAGAAATCACGTAAAGAAGAGGTTAATTAACCTCAAATAGTAAAAGTAAAAACATGAGTTGTTTTGAGAGTATTTGGTATAATTTCCCTATATAAATCAACTATTCAATTATTTATCTGTCCAATTTTTCAAAACAAAATAAAAAGTATCCCAAAATCAATCTTCTCCACAAAAACCATCATTTTCGGCACCGTTCTCGCCGCTCCAACGCCTTTGTCCCTCCCCATTTATGTCGCCACCGATCCCGTCGATGATCTCTCTAGATCCCATCATTGTTCCGCCCTCTCCATCATCGATTTCTATAGATCTCGTGGTCTTTCAGCCCTCTGTTGCCTTCTCCATCGACAACCGCCATCCCACCTCTCCGCCATCGATCTTTCTAGATGTCACCGCCCTTGAAGCCTTGTCTAGCTCCTCCTCCGTCTGCCTCCGTCACCGTTAGATCTAGCATCGTCGCAAGATATGTGAATGATGTTTTTAGTGGTTGTCTCTTTGTTGTTCGATTCTTGGAAAATAAATCAAACCAAAATTTTACTTTACTTTTTTTATAGTGAGGCAGTGCTTTATTGTTGTAGGTACCTTTCAAAGTTCAATGCCAACTGATAATATAGCTTTAAGTTCCACATTGTGTGGAGTCTTTGTTTTTCAAAATGGTTAGAATACGACAATCAAATGAGATCTAGAATGTTAAAGATTGAGGTTTTTACGCTGGATTATATGTTGTCTTAAATAATTAATATTTTTGGTTAAATATGAGTTCTCTATCAACAATATAGGTAAGACAATATTGATTAAGACCTATACTATTGTTATAAAACCAATGACATATGTTATAGAATTTTTTATGACATGTTATAAGATCTATAACATATGTTATAGGTGTTGGAAATTGGGGAGAAAATCGCTAGACTGCCAGCTTGAATACTCCTCGGATTGGTAACTGAAGAAGATGAATTTGAAGTGAAAATTCCGTAAAATTTCTAAAGTCTTGTGATAACTTTCCAATTGAAACTTTTTCGGGGTTCTAATCCAAAAGTTCGACGGGATAAAATCATAAACATATGGAGAATTTTTATGTTTTGAATATGATCTGTAGCAGCAAGTAGTATAGGTTTCTGATTGTAATTATATGCCTTCCTATTGATTTTTGTAACTAGCATTGTAATTGTAAAATCATTCAATATTAATGAAATTCCAGATCATTGCTTCATTTCAAATCCCTTTTGAAATAAGCTCCATGACTAGAATTTTGGGGGTAGTATAACATATAATGCCTAGGATCATGGGGGAGCAACACTAATTGCCTGTAAATTTACTAACCCAACAAGAGTTATAATTAGTCAATAATGTTGGTACGTTGTTCTGTGCTTGTCTTTTTCCTTAGGTTTTGTTTCCATCAAATGGGGGAGATTGTTGAAGCATCGCCAATCCGGTTAAATAATTCAACCAATTAAGATTTAGACAGTGCCAAGTTTGAAGTAAACAAGACCAAAAGACAAGAAAATTAACAAAATAAGACAAAGAGGAGAAGCCACTCTAAAAGATGAATCAGGACTTGATGAGCTAGAAGCACTTAGGCACAAACCCTGTGGTGCATTTAATGCAAGCTAAAATCTAGAAGGAAGCTATTTGACAGATATTAGAAGAAGACAATATAGCTGAGAGAACTCTAACAAAAAAACTACCAACCTTTTTGTCTTCACCTAATGAGGAAGTTGCATGGGAAGCACAGATCCCAACAACTTTTGAGCGGGTCAAAATCAGATGGATATTTTAATATCCACCAATCCAAAGCTAAAGCCCAACGCAGAAAATGTTCATTTAATAATTCTAATGGAAAGATCAACGACTTCAATGGCACCAAAGTGAACTTTTTAACAATCAAGATCAAGTCTCTACCAATAGTCGTATTTATCGTCCAACCTATAAATAGAATACTGAACCAGACAAAGATGTTGTTGATTTACCTGAAGCTCTTGCGTATATTCAAATCCAAATGAGATCATTTATCCATTACTAAGAGAGGACAAATGAGATCATATCTGTTCTAGGATTTAAGAGAGAGAAATTTGTTATAACCTTTCATTCTCGGGGAAGTTTGAAAGAAGGGAAATTAGCTCTAGAATCGGTGAGACGTTAGAGTTGTAAATTTTGAATTGTAAAGGACTCAGCCAGTACTTACAGACTAGTCATATAACCTACTCAAGAGGACTCAACTAGTGCTTAGTGAATAGACTGATAGTATATCCTACTATGAGAGGACTTTAGCTAATGTTTATAAGACTAGTGGTATATCCTACTTCCAGATGACGGACACCGAAGACAAATTTGTACTTGGCTTGATTTCTGCCTATGAAAGAAATCAGATAGTGGATTAAAGTCTGACAGGAGTTCTAGAGACTAGAGTAGGAGAAGCCGAACCACTATAAAAATTGCCTTGTGTTATTTCAAATGCCTTTATTCGTATCTGCAATTTTTAAAACCATCTGCTTTTGGATTACTCTCTCAATCCGGATAACCAAAGTTCTTAACTGTCATTATCCATTTATCTTTAATCCACAAAAAGAAAGATCATTCACCTCCCTCTGATTCATTATCCAATCGCAAAGAGACCAACAAACTCTACATTAGATAGCTACCACATAAATATAAAAAAATATGTGATTTAAAAAATATGATTGTGAATTTCTTCTAATTGAAGAGGCTCATAAATTAGTTGCAATTGATCGTAATAAAAAAATGGACTTTTAATTATCAATTGATTATACTTGGATTGTACTTTAAGGCTCTATTCTTTAACTTATTTTCTATTCAGTTCAGTTCAATTTCGTTCAGTTTGATTCAGTACATATTCAATAAGTTTTAGTTCAGTTCAGTTCAATGTTTATTCAATAAGTTTTACTTAATATTCAATAAGTTTCAGTTCAATTCAGTTTTATCGTTGACCATTCAGTTGAAAATAACAGAGCCTACAAAAGCTAAAAGAGTCATCTTCTATGTAGGAGACAAATCTCCTAAGATTTACTAGATAACTAAAAGGGAAAAGACATTCCCCAAAGGCATAGTCTTGATGATAGGGATTATTTCATTACTAAGCATCTACCAGGAAATGGTCTTTGGCATGAAAAAAAAATCTGATGTCCCCATTTTCTTGTCCCCTTCCATATCCCCCGTTAACTTTTTGACATGTGACAGTTAAGTAGGAAAGGGAAACAGAAAAATAAGAAAGAGAAAATAACAAACAGGAGAGAGTGTGTGAACATTGACTATGTGTCAAATAATAAATGGAGAATATAGAAGGGGACATGGAAATAGGGACAGGTGATTTTTTTCCGTCATGGCATGTGTAAAGAGAAATCTTAAATCTCGGAATTACTCATCTTACCATTCAAGGCATTAGCAAATTACCAATCCAAAATAAACATGACTTAAAAATGTCGCCCGTGATGATTAAAACTATATAAAACAATTTGTGGGGGAAAAGGAAAAGACAAAAGAAACTAATTTAAATGATAATAAACAAGAAACATAACTCTCATTCCACATTAGTCTATGAAGTCTTATTGCTAATTTGTATGTGAATTATGGGAGAGCATTCGGTATCACCGGATCAAATTACTTCAGTTGGAATAGTTCTTATACTTAGGTGAGAATAGTCGGTAAAAATTATTATGAAAATTTAATAAATTGATTGAAGCAATTTAGTTGGATAGCACAGAAGGCTCATCCTAATGAATTTGTTATTTGCTAGCGTAAATACCAATTATTCTTGTAAGTCTATGGTGCGTATCTCCAACAAATATTAACATTCTTAAAACAATGATCACCAACCAACCACTAGTCAAATATCATATGTTATAAGTCAAGGATTTTCTTAGAAAAAAAATACTAACAAAATGCATTTTTTTAGATGATTTGGAGAATTCTAATATTGAATTTTAAAAATAAGAAGACAAAGGTTTTTAACCATTAATGGGCTTAGTAACTGCAACTATTGGTTCATAGTGAAAGTTTCTATTGAACAAGAAAGTTTGAACATTTCCTTGTCTTGTAGTCCATGTGCCACAACAACTGAACAAATACCAGCACTAGAATGATTAAGGTTCCATAATTACTCTTATGTTACTTTTACAAGTCTGGTGTTTTTCTCGTGTGCCCAGCAGCTGTAATAGATTTTTTAATTTTTCAATTTAATTTAAGGTTTTGATTCTTAAATTATTGTACGCTTCTAGGTTATCATTTTAATAATAACTACATAATTAATCATCGAGGAAAAAAGAATGGTGCGAATACTCCCACAATGTTTTCTACTTTTACCAAATACCAATGTTTTTCTCTTAGTCTTTAAGGCACACTAAAAATTACCTGCCCAAGAGATAAAATGTTCGATATTGTTAAAATAAAGTCTCAAGTTCAATTCTTGTAAATGCAGAAAATCTTCAACCGCGCTATGTGATCCTTGTTGAATCTATATGTAGTCAAGGTAAACCGCCGGTATATAACGACAAAAAAAAGTCATGATAACAATGTGCAATTATTAGTAGATATATTTGGTAGTATTGGTTAGCATAGAAAACGGTCATTTTTCACTTGTATATAACATTAGCATCCATAAAAGGTGAGTATGAGTTGCATTAGCATAGCTGAATTATGGAAGGTCTCAAAAAGGAACGGACAACCTCCAAACCCTTAAGGCCTTTGCTTCCATCAACTCTCCCTTCGTTTGTCCCAGTTTCTTTTCCTATCTCGAATAAGCCTTATGGGTTCGAAAATCATGCCAGCTACTTCAATTCTGCAATCCCATTTTTGTCTTCATCGTGTCCTCAAGACCAGTCTTTTGGACATGATGAGAATAGTGTTTCTAATATTATCAATTCAAACAATCCTATCAAAGTTGAAACCGAATTCAATGATGGTTCCAACCAACTAGACCCTGACATGGACCCTAGAAAACTTAGAAGGTGATTTCAATAATTTTTCTAAGTAGCTATGAATTACGTGCTTTCATAATTTTGATACATTTGGGAGCATATTGAATTTTATAGGTCATGATATATTGTAGGTATTTTAGTTTTCGCGTGAAAAATATTTTAATGATTAAATTCTACCTAAATTTGTAAAATAGTTCACGATGTGGAGTTAATTTTTTTATATGGTCGATAGTATGCCTTTTCTATGTACAAAATTGAGTTGTTCGCTTAATATTGTTAGTAGAGTTACAATTCTTTTCTTCAATTATTACAACTTTTCTTTGAATGTAGGATCATTTCCAATCGAGTTTCGGCTCAAAAATCTCGAATGAAGAAGCTTCAGTATGTAACAGAGATGGAAAGAAAAGTAAAAGCATTACAAGTAAGAGGATAATTCCTTCTAGTATAATATTGCTTTTAATTTTTAGAATATATAAGTTTATTACTCCCAGAATTTATGCACATTACACTAGTTCTCCTATATTTCCAAAAGATACACTACTTATGGATTTTTACAGAATCAGTCACTTATTCCTTGTCCTAATAGTTAAATTACTTAAAAACAATTGACTTTTTTTAAAAAAAAAAGTATTACAGCTTTACTCAATTCTCTGACTGTTATCAGTTGTTTAAGTTATATATTATTTAGATGCATTATTCTATTAACATAAGTATAAGATTAAGACTGAATTTAGGAAACTAGAAGATTTTCTTTGTTTTTGAAGTAAGAGCACTTGCGTAAAATATAAAAAAAAATGCAAGGAATATAAATTATTTGTTTAGGTTAATAGGTCCGAAGCTCAACTTTTGTTTTTTGTTTTTGAAGTTAAGCTAAATACATATAAACATGGCAACTTCATATTAGTGACAATACTGGACATTATGAATAAAATTTCCGAATTTCTATTTAACTTTTCTAAAGATCGCCTTTTGAGCAGGTGTTCTTATATTTTCTTCCAATAACCATAATTTTATTGTAATTTGTGTGAAGGCAAAAATAGCGATTCTTCATCCTCAAGTTGTAATGTATCGAAACAAGCAATACTTGTTAGAAATGGAGCAGAAGATGCTAAATCATGAAATTTCTACTTGCAAAAGCAGGAAGTTACTAAAAGATGGTAATCACTTCAAATTTATGTCAATTTCAATATATACAAGGGATTACGATAAATTATGAGCATTTTTGTTTCATGTATTTTAGGGGAGATAGAGGAAAATAAAGCAGAATTAATAAGGCTGAGGAAACTTTATTTGGTACAGCAAGGAGAAAATTTTGAGGGCCAAAAGTTCATGTTCGGCTCACACCAAGGTACGCCTTAATTATAACATCTTTATACATTGTAGTTCACGAAATTTATGAATAGAGAACTGGATTAAAATATGTTTTGTTTAATAAATAAAAATAACAATATTACCTCAAATATATAAACACTGTGAATGAATTAAGTTTGGGCAGTTTTGCCCTTATAATTTCAGAGAGACACTATTCAATTGATTTTAAATTAAACTTATAACAATTATATGTGCTAAAAATGTTGAATAATTTAATAAGTCATTTTGTTTTTTTATCGTCATCTAAAATAAAAGGATGGAGATCGTCATCCATATAATGGACATGTGTTTTACCCAAATATAAGATTTTAATTTCTTGTGCAGTTATTATGATTCGTTGGGTATAATGTTACAAAGTATACATTTGGTTCATTTTTTTAAATTATAAAAGGTGGAGGAGAAGTTGGAGACAACAATGGATTAGATTGGAGTGAGGAAAGTGAAAGTGAAGAAATATCAAATTATGCAGCTGCACTTATGGAAGATGATGCCTCCAAATTTGTGGGAATTGACCAAATTTTCAAACAATAATTGAGAAAAAATGTCATGATTTTCGCATATTTATATTCCTATATGTCAAAATATATTTCATCCGTCATTTAACATATCAATATTTTATTTTTTGTCATGTTGTTAGTTTTTTGTAAGCACTTTTCCTTAATTGGAATATCTTAGCTTTTTCTCATGTGTGAGATTAAAATTTGGGCACTTTCTACAATTACGGGATTTCTAGCCTAAACATTATTACCCCTTACGATAGTCATTCTACAAACCCTAAAAATTTTGAAATTAATCTTAAATTTACGGGAATTCCTGCCAAGTTCTTTCTTCCCTTTATATTTTTCCCTTTAGGCATCACCGCCTCCGCATTCTCACCCGTCACCATCACCAGCATCTCTCATGGGCCCGTCTCATTGAACCGCAGCCTTATATCGAATTCCTCGACATATTTTTGTAGGTAGACGATTAATCGTTGCTTTCGTCGGATACGTTGGAAACTCCGCCGAAAAACCGATCAGCGGCAGCTCGGAAAATTGCTTCGGCAAGTGGAGGCGGAGGCGATCGTAGGTCTTTTAAATACATATATAGAGAGGCGATGCAATTGGATCCCTCTATCATTGTGCTCGAAACTCCTCGCTCTTTCATGCAAGCCGCCACCGTCGGCGGCGACGATCACCAGACCGGTGACGCAAACACACCGGGGCTAAGGCTTATCATTTTTCTGGTGAAAAGCGGATTGTGGGCGGTTTTGCCTTGTATTTCTTTGAGAAATTCCATTGAGTTTTGAAATGAAAAGAGATTGAAAGAGTGGAAAGTGAGTTCAATTGATTTGTATGTGTGATGAGTAAATTGATAATTTTACTTTCTTTTTTTTTTACTTTCAATTAGAAGCTAAATTGTTGTTTTTGTTTTGTTTAATTTAGATGAAAGTACAAAATTCTTGAATTTGTGATGCTGCATTTTTTGTTATATATTATTGATATTATCATTTGGTTTTGGTTAATTATTTGAATGGAATTTTATTATTACTGGTATACTACTTTTTATAATTACAATGTAAAAGTGTTATACCTTATTTAACAGTGGAATACTATTTTTATAATTATAGTGCAAAAGTGTCATACCTTTTTAGGGATGAGAGTTATGGTTATTTGGGTTAGGGTTAGGGTAAATGGATTTTTAGGTTTAAAAGTATTATACCAATTTCAATTTAGTATAACTTTTTTATAATTATAGTGCGCAATTGATATACCTTTTTTGAAATCGGTATAATACTTATATCGTTTTTGCAATCGGCATAAGACTTATACCTTTTTTCAAATCGATATAAGACTTATTCATTTTTTAAATCGGTATAAGACTTATACCTTTTTGGGATAATAATTTGAAATGAAAAAAAAAAGTTCGTCAAAAGTATATCATCATGGATCTTGTTTTAAAGATAAAAATATAACGAACAAAATATTTTAAAGAATCGTGTCAAAAAATTCAATGGTTTGAAAGATATGACCGTTTAACATTTGAAAAACAAAATTAATTAGGAGAGATATAGTGAAAACCACCCAAAAACAAGGAAAACTCAAAATCTAGTATTTTTGTGAAAAATGTAATTTTTTATAAATACTTTACTTCTTCATAATAAAACTATAAACACACCCCCTCCACATAGTATTGGCTATAATTATCCTTAAATTTTGTTTGCTTTCTCCCAGACAACCTATTCAGGCTTCACTTGGAACTTGTTAGAAAATATACATAAAATATATACAATAATAACAAAAATAAAAATAATAAAATAAATCTTTAAATATTGATGACTTGATCTTTAGTCTTGGTTCTTCTAAATTGTGGAGGTGCCAATTTATAGAGATATCCACAAAATAGAGCTTTCCAATCTCACCTTCGATAAAAAGATAAACTTAATAAGTAGGATATTATAGAAATTATAATATAACACTATAGAACAAAACAAATAAATTAAGGAGACGAAAACACCAATAAGTTGAGTCGTGCTAGACACTATCCTTAAAGGATACTTGGTAATTCTTCCCAGGATTAACACCTTCTTCGAATCCTATACAAAGCACTCGACAACAGGTTCAAAATTGCAACATATCCAGAAAGATAACACACTTGGGAATTGAGAGTAGAAAATTTTCCCATCATTACCATTTGCAAAAGAACATACCCGTATATATATAGTCACTAAAGCAAATCTATCAAATCTATTTAGAAACAATTTTGTTCCAGCGGCATACTCAATAAAGAAAATGATGCAAAACGTTTTCGGTCAAATGACCCACTAAAATCCAAACGGATCATAGAAACATTAAAAGCCTAATAAAACAAATTGATGCATTTCAAACCGAAATTACTAAACTAAATGCCATAAGAAAACGTTTCAAGAAAATAAAGGCAGATTTCAAACTAGAATGAAAACGTAAATAATAAACTTTAAACAACTAATTATACCTTATAATAAAATGCTAAACGAACACAAGTATAAGTACCCTTTTATATAATATAGTTTTTATAAAAATATAATACTATAACTCAAAATATAATTGTCACGGATTAGATATTAAAATTCGTAACATCAAAATAAATTCTTTTGAAATAACGAAACAAAATTTCCAACAGATTTAAGACCACTTTTATAAAATCGTGATGCACATTAATTAACCGAGCTGGTGAAATAAGACATGAAATAAAAACATATGGTGCTATGAATTTCATCGAAAAGCTTAATTCCATCATATATATTATGGGCGAAGTTCAAAGACCTATAATTTTCATACATATGAAATATTGTTTTTAGCACTTGCAAAATAAAATCGAGAAGATAGAGGACAAAGAAATTTGAAAAGTGAAATCTACATTAAATTAAGTTAGTATTTATATTTTTTGGAATTGAAAAGAGGGGATAGAAATTGCAAATGGAAACTTGAAAAAGAAACACAAGTACTGTACTGATGTGTTCATGGGAGGGGTCGAGTTGGATTTTTTCGGATTTTTCATTACAAACCTCAATTCAAGTCCGGCTTAAGTTCATGGTTTAGAACTTCAAGCTCGGGCTAAACTTAGGGGTTCAATTCCAAACCCCATCCTTAGCACGATGATATTTTTTTCAAGGTTTTGAAATCCGGAACGGACCGGCCAATCGAACCAGGTTCAATCGGAACCGGCCTATGGTCTGGTCATGTTTCATCCGGTTCCTAACGATGTCAAAAACCGGTCAAATTCTGGTTGAACCGGACGGTTGAACTGGGAACTGGTTAACTGGGTCTTTACATCAAGAAAATATTAATGTTGGTGATGGGGTTTGAACTCAAAACCTATTACATGTTGCAATATTATTATTTTATATTATATATTATTTCTTTCAATTCCATTTGACATTCTAAATTATTTTATATAATTTATGACAATTAAATTTTTTGAAATAATTTTCAAATCAAGTAACAATAAATTACATGATTAAAAATCATATTTTTTTAATTTATTATATTCTCTTTAAGTTATAAATTTTATAAATTTATTGTTTAAAAGAAATAACCTTTATTTAAAATAACCAAATCTATCAACTTTTTCATATAATATATATTAGATATAATCGAATTTGAACTAAAATCAATTTAATTGATCCACTATGTCGCTTAAATTATGTTGTGTTCTATCTTTTTTTATTAAAAGTATCAATATAAATTATAGAATATTAATAGACCATTTTACCGTTGCATTAGTCAAAACACGGCCGTTGCCAATAATGGCGTTGCTGTAGACCCATTACAGCGGTAATTGTCACCTAATGCAACGATTTTTCGTTTATGACCAAGCAACCGTTGCAACACGTCTAACGCAACAGTAACCGTTTTATTAGACCTATCTAACGTAACGGTAACCGTTGCATTAGCCCGGTCTAAACCAACAGTTACCGTTGCATTAGCCCGATATAAAGCAACGGTTACCGCTGCGTTAAACTGAGCTAATGCAACGGTTACTGTTGCGTTAGACTGAACTAATGCAACGGCTGTTTTGCTTATTACCTATGCAATGGCTGTGAAGATAAGCATTGCATTACGTCCTTAATGCAACGGTTCATACCTGTTGCATATGCGATGGTTTTGATGTAAGCCATTTCATTTGGTATCCAAATTTTACACCTCTTATTCTACCATAATTTGAATTGAATGAAGCTCAAATATATAAAATAAAAATATAAAAAGCAGTAAATACAAATAAAAACAACAAACAGAATATGCCTCACAAGAAACGAAAAACAAATGATCAAACCAGTAGCAGTTAACATATAGGACAAGATGACCCAATAACACTAGGCTTCAGTATAACGATACCAATTAAAAAGGACAACTGAAAGCTGAAGCCAAAAATTCCAGTAATATCGCATTATCAAGATGACAAACTTAGAATAGAATAATTGCAGAACATTGTACAATCTAATAGTTAATCAGAACCAAAAAACAGTCGAAGTCATAAACTAAGCAAGATTTAATACCAAACTTTCATAGAGAAACAAACATCATACCAGTAGAAAATAGAAGCAATTAAAGAGCAAGCAAAAATGAAGCAGAGAAACATTGATTGAAGCTTTGAAAGAGAAATGGAGCGTACCTTTAAATAAATCCAGATTGCACAGGGGAAAATAGTATTACAACCGACAAGCTATAGATTCTATTGAATAGAAAGTGAGAGAGAAACAGGTCCAGAAAAAAGGACACTAAAACGATGCATGTTTGGTGAGGACATGAGGATGTAACAAATGGAAATATTAACAAAAGACTTACATCAAGCATGACATAAACAGGGACATGGAAATAGCTAGTGAAATTGCTCTCGTGCTCACCAGTATGAACATCCTGAATTAGCTGCATTAACCAACCATTGAATAACTTTAGTTAACAGTTAGAAGAGCATGCCCACTTCAGAGTTTTAAACTTATAGCAAAAACTAAAATCCAAACAAAATAACACCAACAGTGCCATATCCAATTGAAATTGTTTTTAACTTTATCGTTTCATTTGTTGACTTTTTTTCATAGATGTACGGGGAAGTTCAAGCAAAAGGATTATAAACTTAAACAAGCCTTTTCAAAGCTTGCATCTGGAACAAAGCATAGTTGACTTTTAGTTCTTAACAATGTATTAGCAGTGCATAAAAGATAAAAGTCAAGAAATCAACTACCTGAAAAATTTGGTGAGTCGTTGAATTCTTAAACAATGTGTTTCAAGAAAAGTTGTCCACACCTGCAATTGAAGTAATTAAGACATGAAAAAACAGAATAAATAGTTTGCATGATCAGTGGGTATAAAAGTAAATAGATGAAAAATGAAAAAAAAAAAGAAGAAGTAGGAAATGATCCAGCAACTTTGCTAAAATGAAGAGGGGAAATAAATATCACATCACATAAACTATAATTATAGTTGGTAAAAACAATGGTCAACACTGAATGAGAGGAATAATCCCATCTCAATTTGTAAAAACATCCAGATATGGTACAAGTATCACTGGTCTCATTACACTAAACAAGCTTACATTTATTTGGGAGCTCTATGCTCTATGTACGAGCTCTATAATGCATTGAAAAATAAATAATAACATATGCAACAGTGACTCCTAAAAAAACTAGCCTATCTAGCACATAGTAAACGTATCTGGAAATGCTTTTTGATGAAAGCACCAATTTGTCTGCATACATGTTCACCATTACCATTTCTGTTCTCAATGTTTTCAGTGCTATTTAATCAACTACATGAATTTCAAGTAAGATTCCAGCATATGTAAAGATTAACGATCAGTCTACATGAATTTCAAGTAAGGCTCATAAATAACTGTCATTATAGCTACAAGTTTCAGTAGGGTAGAATTGTGTTTATTTCAAAAAGGCTGCATCAGACACATTTCATTGTTATCACCAAGCGTAATGGGTAGGTAGAAAATTTTGGTAGTATTCACAACTGTCCCAATTTATCTAATAGTTATAGTTTAAATATCATATTGTAAGAAGTAATTTTTATCAATGAAATTATCAACGTTCCTCTCTTTCAGCACTTAATCTCCCTAATTTTCTATCTGTTTCTCACCCCCTTCTCCTATTCTCCCTCCTCTGCTTCTCTTCACTATTAACCCTAAAATTCCAGCTAGTTAGAACCGTTTGATTCAATTGCACTAAATTATGACATAAGCAATTAAATCGTGATTATATCAAACGGCTTATAATGATTATTATGACATAATCAATTATATTCAATTGCACCAAATTATATCGATTTTCACTATTAAATCAAGCTATGCTTTAAATGATCACGAAATTTATATACCCTTTTACATGAATATATGCTTTGACACCACAATCGTAAGTGTCTCAATGAGAAAAGTGGATAAACAATATGCTTCTCAATTTATCAACGGTAAACAAATACCAGAAACCATATTCAGGAACATTGTAATGCTAATAACAACCAATCAGATAACAAATACCAATAATTTTTTTTTTTTTTTTTTTGAAGAATTAGGATTTTGAAGGAGGCAAGGTTCGATCCCTGGTTATCTTCATCCAAAAAATATGGATGTACCACTTGACCAAAGGCCAATTGGTAACAAATACCATTAAATTGATGATGTCACACGCCCCAAAACACTTGGTGAAGTCGTCCGCAGTCATCCAAGAACAATCCCTAATGCGTATTTCAGTGGGGATCCACGGAGAAGAATCTGCAAAAAACCAAACAAAATCACTATTTTCTATCGCGATCCACAAAATAAATGACGATCAAGCTAAAAGATGAATCGGACATAAGAAACACAAATTAAATTGTTCTTAGACCGTCAGACTCAGCACAAAACGACGATCAAATATAGATCCAATGAGAAATAGCACAATCTTAAGTAAAGGGGATTGCTAAATACCGCTGAAAACTATTGAATACCGCATTAAGTAATTACTTTTATATCCTTTTTATTAAAATAATCATAACATTGATTTTTTTTTCAAACCAATTAATTAGCAAAATGTTTTTTCGCTCAGCCATAGGCCAGGCGAAACAAATTTTCGCCCAACCAATGGCTGAGCGAAGAACAGCTTCGCTTAACCTATGGTCAAGCGAAGAAATTTATCGCTTGGCCATAGGGTAGGCGAACTAACTTTCCACCCAACTATAGGCTAAGCGAACAAAAATTTTGCTTGTCCTATGGTTGAGCGAAAAATTTGTTTGCTAAGCCTATGGTCACGGCGGAAAATAAATTTGCTCAAACCACCGAAATTTTTTAACCATTATATAATAAAAACGTATATATCTTAAACTTTATTACATAGAATAGAAAAAGAATATTAATATATATTGCTATGAATTTCATTACACTCCATTACTATTATTGAGAGCATTTCAGGCATCCCTTCTGCTATTGTACATATTTTCCCACCCTTCAACACTTGAATGATGATTATCTTTCCAAAATGTCGTTATAGGAGGGATTGGAAAATTCGGACACATATTCAAACGTACAAAATGTTCAGGACGCCATAAATGACTTATAACTATCTCTCAATGAGGACGGGTTTCGGCAGCAACTGCATATAAAGGAAGTATGGTCATTAGTTGTTCCACAACCAAAATACATGAAAACTACATTAAATATGTTTGCAAGCGGGTAAAAGTCATCTACGGCACTCATCCAATGTTGTGTTGTACAATCGTCGCCATCCCATTTGATTCGATTATAAGCATGATCAATTGATTCGTTTTGATAAATTGCACTATAGTATTCCGGATGATTATCAATTTCATTTGCAAGAGTATTTCTGATTGATCTCCATTCTTCTTGGTCATGAAACAAATATGATGCAAACACACGAAAACCACAATTGCCGTCAGATTTGACATTAAGAACTCTCTCGATGTATGGCAGAATTATTGTTGGAAGTCGAAAAATGTAGAAGAATTCTCTCAAAGGAACTCCTAATTCACCTGAATGACGGTTTATATATTTTATTACACATTAATGAAAATAATAAAGTTTTAAGTACTTGAAAGTAAAAAAA
>CAOJBJ012174101.1:0-12533 GCA_948291685.1 Euphorbia celastroides | reverse complement strand
ACACCGCAAATCAAAGGCTATAAGGAAGATCTACAGAACAACACAAATGTCTGAGATCCAATATTCTTTAATTTGTGCACGAATTCCCAAAATCAAACAGATATAAATTTGAGACTAACAGCTCAATCTACGATCCGGATGAACTAATGTTTAGCCTCTTCAACGATCAAGATTGATCCTTCTCCAAAAGTCTCCAACGGTAACTAACAAGGACCAACCTATAAATAGAAGACAAGGAGAATCGAAGAAGTAGTTGATCATTGAAAGAATCGGCCGGTGATCCATCTGCTGTGAAGAGCAACCATATAGAATTAGGATCTAGTAATTACACGAGAGAACACTAAAATGTAATCTATCTGTTAGAAAAAAAAATTGTGAGAAACACAAATGTAAAATTTCTTCAATCAGGGTTGATTGAGAGAACTGGGACTTAGCTCTAGGATCCGGTGAGTGATCTGGAGTGGTATATCCCACGAAGAAAAAGACTTAGCTGATCTTGGGATAAGATCCATGGTATATCCTACTTCCGGATGATACAGCTTCAGGTAGAGGACTCAGTTGAACTTGGGAATAGGTTCAATGGTATATCCTTCGAGAGAAGGGTACTGTATCTGGTAACAACTATAAAGGGCTTGTCTTCTTCCTTTAAAGAAGTCATTAGTGGATTAAAGCCCAGCATGAGTTCTGGGGACTGGAGTAGGCGGGGGCCGAACCAGGATAAAATCATGCGTGCAATTTAAATTTCATAAGTTCATATCAACTGCCTTGCATCCGGAACCAACCAGAGTCCGAAACTGAAGAAAATTTAAATTGTCAGCCATTTCCACGAAAAAGGATCATTCACCACATTTCCATTTCCCTAGAATTTAACTTATAATTCCATTTCCCTCTTGTAAATAAAAAAAAATGCAATCACCACATAGCATGATATGTTTTAATTCCATTCTAATTCAAATCAAATCTAAAAACCAAACGACTCAATGACACCAATTGGCAGTCACCTAAAAACAAGCACGACTCACGAAAAATCCATTCATTAAAATTGAAATTCTAGCCACATTAAAATCTGAGGACAAATAGGCATAAATCAAGTGGAATAAATAGGAAAACAAAATGAAAAACAAAAAACATAAATTTTAGACAAAGAAACACAAAAATACATGGATCTGACCTCACCACCGCGGGAAAACACGAATCCGGTGAGGCAAGTATAGTTTACAAGGGTACTCGGGTGCAAAGGCAGTGAACAATGGTGGGTCGGGAAGTCGAGTTTAGTGGTAAGATTTTTTTCCAAAATGGGATCTAGGCTTCAGATTTGAGAAACGACAACAGAGGGAGTAGGCGACGGCGGTGAGGTGTGAGAAACGACGACGGGATCTGAGAGAGTAGGAGACGACGGCAGAACGATGGTGAGAGGGAGCAGGAGACAGCGGCGATGGGATCAAGGCTTCAGATCTAAGAAATGAAGACTGGATCTGATGTAGCAAGAGACGATGGCGAGAGGATATGGCAGAGACGATGATGGCAGCGGTGTAGAGGTTGGTCGGCGACAGGTTTTCCAACAATAAGGAGAGGTGTAGTGGGTTGTTTTCTATGAAAAAAATGAAAAAGAATAAGTTTGAAAATAAGTTTTGTGAAGAGGCGCAAAAGAAAAATTAGAAAGTTAAGTTGTAGTAGTGGAAAGAATTTAGACTTGTTTTGCATGTAAATGATTGTTTTTCCTTTAAATAAGCATCAATTTGTTGCTTTTCCTTCCTTAGTTATAATTTGGCTTATTTTATAATCACTTTGTAAATAATTTTTATTAACTTAATTTTTCCAAGAACCTTTTCCTGTTTTTTTCATAAAAAAAGCTGCTTAACTTTTCCCAACCACAATGTGAAACTCAAAAAAATTAAATGAATATATAACTAACTTAAAAAAAAACTAACTCTCTGTTATTCTTTTTTTAAGGTGAACTGAAAAAGAAAAGATGAGGGATTTTCGTCATGTTGATTCGTCAATTTGAGCCGAAGGCCGAAAGTTGACCAATCAAAGCATTTATGGCCAAATGTATCACTAACTCCCTGATCTTTGCCCAAAAAGCCACCTAACTATCTAATCTTTTCAAATGACCTCGCAGCCCCCTCATTTTTTTCAAAAGTGTACCTCATAACTCCCCTAAACGATAAAGCCCACTCTCAGTCCGGGAGGTGTATTACACTCTCTTGCCACATATGATTTTTGAAAAGTCGAACCAATCTCCCTCGACACGTGGCACATATGAGAAAAAATTCAATAAAATCCCTAAAATTTATGTTTTTCATTTTTTACCATCTTCCCTCTTCCAGCCAAAACTTCGACGGTGGGTGGTCGACGACGATAGGGGTTGCCGGTGATTGGTGGTTGCCGGCTGTAGGGGTCGCTGGCGGTGGGTGGTCATGACAGTGGGGGTTGCCGATGGTGGGTGGTCACGACGGTGGATGACCGCTGGTGGTGGGAGTCGATGGTGGCGGGGGTCACCGGCCGTGGGTGGTCGTCGGTGGTGGGGGACTGTTCAAGACTCTCTCTAATTTTCAAAGCTTGACACATCAACTACCACATCACACTGAGGGAGTTATGAGGTATGATTTTTCAAAGTCCAGGGAGCTACGAGGTCGTTCGAAAAGATCAGGGAGCCAAGTGGTATTTCGGACAAAGATCAGAGGGCTAGTGATGCATTTGACCAAGCATTTATCTACATTCGATAATTAAGTTTTCAAGATGAGAATTGAGAGTCACATATTAAGTAGTAGACCTGTTCGTGAGTCGGATTAGGTTGGATCAGGCCCGATCCGACGGGCTTTTCTTTAAGAATGATAACTCCAAATTTGGGCCAACCGACATGAATATTTTTCGAGGTTGGGCTGGGTTGGATTCAGGCTGGACATGGCTGGGTTTCAAGTTTAAAAAATAAAATATATAAAAAGTATCACAATAATTTTAGATCAAAATTTGATTGCAAGTTTAACATGTTGTCAATACTTTATATATGAATGTATATCTCCGACAAAAAATAAATTACTTTTACTTATAATAACGTAAGAAAACATGTTTTACTAATAATATTTTTATTTTCTACACTTGACAATTAAGAATTATATACTATCTTTATAATAAAATTTTATTTTATGAAAAATTATACGAGCCCAGTAGTCTATTGAGATTTTAGTCTAATCTCAATCTCGACTCATTTATTTTGCAGGTTTCAATGAGTTCAGACCGGGCTAAAAATTTACAAATATAATTTCCCAAACCTATCCCAAATGTTTCAAACTTTGGTGGATTGGATGAATTGACAAGCCCACGAACATGTCTACTAAGTAGCAAACCAAGATTACAGAAAAGATCGCTAAAGGGAGCAGTAAAAGAATCCCTCATAACTTTTAGAGTATAACCATTTATAATGGATAACTGTTAAGAAAATGTCCTCATTCCTTCCTTCAGTTGTAGCCATGCTACTCTCAACTGAAGTGAGAGAGAAAAATCATGCCTAACACCTTGAGAAAAATAATTGAGCCAAAGATGAAGAAATGAAGGTATAGAATTTGGGATAATTAGAGGGATACCTAACCATCTGAAAAACGTTGTTCAAGTCGAAAAGCTATCAGCACAAAAAAACGATAGCATGTTTCATATGCTCATCGACCAGATAAACGGGTAAGTACAATCATCAACTCTAATAATACGATGATGGAAAGGAAACCGATGTGACAAGATAATGTAATGAAGGAACAACCAATCGAAGATCTTTATCTTTGAGATAGACTTTGCGGACCAAAGTAACTTGAAGGGAAACAATGTCTGGTGGCAGGTCGTGCTATCCATTTGCGAAATTTCCCAACTAAATATGAGTTGGTCGGGGCTACCCAATAAATCACATAACCTAGAACCAACTGCATTATGGGGTCTTGAAAAGAAGACCAATTTATGTCTTATACGAAGCAACTTATCCATCTTTTTTTATTATGTGGACTGCTCAAAACAAGTTGATGTAGCAAGCAATTTACTCACAGTCACAGTCAGTGCTTGAGCTTTGATGCAGCTATAGGCCGATAGTGGGAGATTTTTTGGTGTTGTTCCGATTGTGAATGTTGTAGTTGATCACATAGTTGGTGCAAAATGGAGTTGCAATTTGAAGTTGGGAAATGCCTCCCATTCCGTGTGTTAAATGCAATTTTTTAAAAAAAGGGGAAGCTGTCTGTTATGTCGTTTTGTTAGGAATCATGGTGGTCATTTCGTTGGTTACTTCTCTTAAGCAATTCATATCTATTTCAAAATGCTTATCGAACTTTAGCTTCTTGTTTGTTTAGTCTTGTGTCATGTTCCATTAAGTTTGGACAAAAAGTTTAGTTGGAGTTGTGCATTTGAATGAGGTTACAGGGGTGTAATTGTCTTCCCCGCTCAGTTATATTACCCATTTGCTAATTTATCCTTTTTCTTTAAAAGGAAAATTTAAATCTTATCATAGTTCTATGTAATATCTCCAACTTTAATATTAATTTTTAAGGATCTTGATCAATTAATCTATCCCTCATTAATTACGGAAATGATCACATGCTTTCTATAGATTAGTGTCTTTATTTTAATTAAATTGGTTCGAGGTTTTATGTTTCCCTTAAATTTTCAATGCACACTGTAAGTCCAAATTGAAACTGAAATTGAATAATTAAGACTTTTTTTGGTGAGATAATCCAACTTTAATTGATAGTTCTTATTATTTTTAATTTAAAAATTGAGAGGTATAAATTTAAGGCAAGCTATTTAATTAATAAATAAAATAATGACATACTAATTTTATTGAGATAATTGAGGAGGTCAAATGCGGGTCCATAAATTAGGAGTCAAAGTCTTGACACCCAATAAAAATATCCATTGGATCTTTTTTGAAAAAGTGAAGATTCAACCATTCCAATTGCAAAATTTCCAAGTCATGGAAGGCGAAGCTTCAGCGTAAGTTCTGATACTCACTTGTTTTTTGACTATTGCAAGAAATTATAAAAAAAAAATCTGAATTTTGAAATCCAATTTGATTTTAGTTTCGAGAGCAGCGAGATGGTAGCCAATTTCTTAGCTTCGACGCCGTTGCTTTCCACCTCTTGGAAGCTCTGCGATTCCGCCAATTCCTTGTTCCATCACAGTTTTCTTTCCGAGCAAATCGGAACCGTCGGCTACGTTGCCTTTTCCGGCGTTCAATCTTGTGATTACACCTCAGATTTGGCCATTCTGCATCATGTTGACGGAGTTTTCTCCTGTTTACAAGATCCAAATGAGGAGCCTGCTTTGGTTCACGCTGGCTTCTTTCGTGCTTTCCTCTCCATCTACGCCGATCCCGCTTTTCAATTCCAGGTTTGCTTTTTTTGTTTAATATTTTTAGTTTAATTTGTTTCCTTTCCGATTATTTATTTAGGTTTTGCTTTTGTAAGCATAATTGCTCATCTAATCCCTCGAATTCTAATGAACCCACAGCTTTACTCTTTCATTCAAGCATTTTGTAGCAGTTCAGTAGATTTAATATCCTTGTGATGTGATGCGATGCTCTTCTACAATTGTCTTTTGAGGTGCAAAAGCTATTGAATTCATCACTGTAGGCTGTAGACCTTCACCATACTTGTTTTCAAACATTAATTATTCTATGTTTGATTAATTCTTTTTAGATCAGTGAAGTCATTTTGCAATGATAATCCATCGCCAAATATGTCAATCTTTGTTTGCTAACCCCCTTCACATTTTACCTTTTTATGTGGCTCCACTACCTTTTCAACGTGTTTTTGACTTTTTTAATGCTTATGTTGATGTTGTAAGTTGTAACAATATAAGTTCACCGAACTATATCAAGAACAGAAAGAAAAATCTCCATTTAGATCAAGCTAGATAATAATCCGTAGCAAAATTCGAAAGAATCATAATAAAAGACAACAAAACGCTGCCCGAGATACACCACAACAAGCTAACAAGAGTAACAAAATCACAGATGATACGATCTTTTAGAGTGATTAGATAACTTAGGAAATAATATCTATTTCTTTGAGATTTATGAGTTATGCTATTGAGTTTATTAAGGATCATATTTTGTTTTATATAATCTATTTCAATGAAGGGAAAATGCAAACATATTTCCTATCTGTTTTGATTTCATGTATTGAATTGTTGATAAATAAATGTGTGAAATACAGGTATCAGGGATAGTTGACAAAAGCAAGTCCATAGTGATCACAGGCCATTCAGCAGGAGGAGCAATTGCTACACTATGTGCCCTATGGCTTCTCTCTCACTTTGAAACTCAATCAATATAAAATATCTCTGTGCTATGCATCACATTTGGCTCAACTTTGCTTGGAAACGAGTCGCTTTCTCGAGCCATTCTTAGGCAAAGATGGACTGGAAACTTTTGCCATTTGGTCTCTAAACATGACATTGTTCCTCGATTGTTTCTCGCTCCTTTACCTCTCTTAATCCCACACTTAAACTCTCTTGTACAATTCTTGCAACTATCCATGGCTGGTTCTTTCGCTGGAAAATTGTCTGATCAAACCATGGCAGATATTTTCAGCAATGTTGTTGTTTCCTTGCAAAAATTTATACAGAACCCAGAGGGTATCTTGGCTTTTTGGCCGTTTGGGAACTATTTGTTCTGCTCTCAAGATGGGGCTATATGTATAGATAATGCAGTCTCCTTGGTTAAAATGATGCATTTGTTACTCTCTACTGCTTCTCCGAGCTCGAGCATTGAAGATCACCTAAATTATGGGGACTATGTTAGTAGAATCTCTTTTCATTTCTTGAATAAGCGAAGCTTCTTACCCGAAGGCGATTTTCCTGAATCAACTTATGAAGCTGGTGTCTCATTGGCATTACAATCCTCTGGAATTAGTTCAGAGGTATGTCTTCTCCATAGTTGTCGATTCAAGAACCGAAAATTTTATACTGTACATTTCGTATTGCAAATTTAATTAAATCATGAAAAAGATCTTGTGGGTGTAACATGTTCAACTTAAGAGATTATCATATCTTAGTTTACAAGTGCAGTGCTAATCTGAAAAGCAATTTATATTAAACTTGTTTGCTTCTTATATAACATTATGTTCCATATTTAGTTTTTGCCAATTCATTGATTCTTTTCAACCCATTAGTCCAGAACTATTTGTGCGTAAATCGAAATGAAACGTAAGATTCACGACCAAGTTAAATAGATTTAGATTCACCTTATAGATTCATAGCTGAATAGAATCAAATCATTAGATTCCTATCGAGAATGGTAAGATGATGATAACTATTGTCTCTTCTCTACAAAATCGAGCTTGATTCTTTACATGTCTTCTAGTCTCATTCGATCTTATCTAAAACAATTCTCTGCAGGGTCATGTAGCAGATTCTGCAAAACATTGCCTAAAACTGACAAGGCAAATAGGACGAACACCGATCCTCAACTGCGCCAATCTAGCTATAAGACTGTCCAAAATAACGCCCTACAGGGCAGAAATAGAATGGTACAAAGCCTGTTGTGATGAGTCAGACGATCAATTAGGGTACTATGATTCCTTCAAGCAAAGGGGAGCCTCAAAACGTGACTATAAGGTTAACATGAACCGGCACAAGCTCAACCAATTCTGGGACAATGTAATCAACATGCTGGAAAAAAACCAGCTTCCTGCTGATTTCCAAAGCCGAGCCAAGTGGGTAAACGCATCTCAATTCTATAAGCTCCTTGTAGAGCCTTTGGATATTGCAGAGTACTACCGAACAGGGATGCATCTTTTGAGGGGCCACTATATTAGCTGTGGAAGAGAGAGAAGATACAAGATTTTTGATAAATGGTGGGATGGAAGAACAGTTAAAGAGGAGGAAAAGAAGACAAGGAGTAGATTTGCAAGTTTGACTCAAGACACTTATTTTTGGGCCAAGGTGGAGGAAGCAAAAGAGTGGCTAGATAATCTAAGAACCGAGTTAGATCCAAGAAACCGAGACACTTTATGGGAAAATGTCAATGTTTTTGCGAGGTATGCTCGAGAATTGGTTGAAAGAAAGGAAGTCTCTAAAGATGTTCTGGCAAAAAATTCAAGTTATTGTGTTTGGGTGAAGGATTATGAACTGCTAAAGTCCCAATTTGGACAACTTGGCTGCCAGTTTCCGAGTTTTATGGATGGTGGAGTTATTCCGTGATATATTGTTTTTATTGAGATTGTATATATTAATTGGTTGTCCACACGATTAATTTAACTGCTCTTAGAATTTGTTGCCTCTCTGACTGTCAATATTGTGGATAAGCTTACGAGTTATAAATGAAGCATACTGAGGTTTAGGGGGGTGTTTGTTTCCTCATTTTACCTGCTGCAGTTAGTAGATAGGAGGGTAACAGCTGCTGTTGAATGATTTAACTGCACTGATGGAGTCCTTATCTGCTGCAGTTTGAACAGCTACAATTTGGAGCTTTTTAAATTCAATCAGCTGCACTTGGGACATTGAGAAGAGTTATTACTTAGTTGCCCTTTTTAATTATCTATTTTCCTTCGAAATTACTTCTGCTTTGGTCATTAATAGTGAGCCAACTTCGCCTCTCCTAGCAAAGCATGAGATTTGCTATTAAAAGTGAAAGGGAGAAGAATGGCAGGACAAAAGAAAAGAGTAGCGACTGTGTCTAGTCTACAACTTTTCAAAGTCGTCAGTTTTTTCATTTTATGCTCTCTATCACATACTTATCCTTCGTCGTGATCAATGAAAAAAAAACCTTTAATCAGATGTCACATATCTAATGAGACACTTGTTAGATGATACAAGAAGTTGCAAATGCTTAGTATTTAAGCTTAAAGATTCATGAAAGTTGTACATTACTACAAGAAACTTCATAATTGAAACTGGAGCCTAAGACTAAAATTCATAGTAGCAAACATGTTGTTCAATAATAACTGTATTTGGCTAAATGCATAGAAGGTTTCCTAAATTGGTCAAAAAAATCTATTATCCCCTTTAACTTTCAAAAGGTCTTATTACCTCTTTGAACTTGACTTTTTTGTTTCTCAAATATCCTTGATGATAGCTTGGCAGAGCGATTTTAGACGTGGAGATGGATAGACGTGTGAATTTAATTATTTGATTTAAAATAATTAAAAAAATATCAAATTACAATGTTAATATTGTATTTAAGTTCCTAATGTCCGTGGTTTCATCCTCTTAAAATTCTTAATTTGACTTAGTTTTTACGAGTTTGAATTCCTAAAATCTTTTGTTTCTCTTTTCTGTTGAGAATATTGGATAAGTGTGGTGTTGTAAAAAGTCTCATGTAGAAAGTTAATGAGTTAAGTGAATGATATATAATTAGGCTTGATCTATATATAAACCATGTCTAGGGATTTGTGGTGTCCATCACGGGCGCTACATTTTCCATTGCAAATATTGTCTTTCTAATTATTCGAAAATGATCGTTATTTAGCATCAAAGATACCAAAACAACAAAAATGCCAAGTTCAGAAGGTAATAGGACCTTTTGAAAGTGAAGATAAGCAATAGACGTTTTTTTTACCAAATTCAGAGAGCCTCTTATACATTGTGCCATTATTGAAGGGGGAACAAGCATTTAATCAAAGTTCCACCAAATCTTGATTGCAAAAAAGTTGCACCAGTCACAATAACTAGACTACAGTGCTTGCCACCCATTAATTGATACCTTAAGAGCAAAAAAACATAACAAAACCTTTCACCTATCCCATCAATCTCTATAATAGACCAAGGATTCATCAATAAAATCATATGTAAAATACTTGGAAAATTAATGTGACAGCCAATCGCTTCTCCTCTAATCATATTTAGAGCAAAATTCTTTGCATGCCAAGCTTGTTGATAACTAATTTCAGCAATAAGTACCTTCGAAATGTCATCAACGATACCATCGGGAGTATAATTCCTCTTATACCTTCAGAATAATCTTTGACAATATCCACCACAACAAATCTGTAAACCTGCCTATTCTCCCTAGCTAGTTCTCTCATCAATATCACCGGTATGAACACAATAAAACTTCTAAAATATAAAAGCATTAGTATTTCTTGTAGACGATGCTTTGAATCACCAAGAACAACTTCTAACTTTCCACTTCGAATAATAATGTCTATCATCACGTGACTTTCCAACAATAAATTGAAGACATATAACAAAAAAAGACAGCGGCTTCCTCATAATTTTCTTACTAACAAAAAAATGTTGAACTTCAATAGAATCTAGGTTATAAGTTAGCATGTCATTATCATCTTCTATCACGATAAAATGAAAGAAAAACAAAATCATCAAATGCATCTATATTTCTCTCTTTAAAATTCCTCAAATTATTAAGTGAACATTGTTTTGGACAACACCTTCATTATGAGATAGTTTCTTTTTTTTTTTAAAAAAAAAAAGATAATAAATCCTTGAATTCAAATCAAAGATCTCCTATCAACACATTAAAAAGTATACCACTTAACTAAAATCTAATTGGTTATGAGATAGTTTCTTTATTAACAATTTAACTGCGCTCCCACTTAAATGTAATAAAAAATTGTTATGATCCACATGCATGATTTCAAAGCACAAAAATCATGATATATGATTTTGTAGTACAATATACAACAACAATTTCAAATCACAAAATTCAAATTATAGGATATAGCATGTTAATATTCAATGATTACAAGAAGATAATATGACTTTATAACATGGCGTACAATGATTTAAAGACCATAAAAGGAATGTTATAGGATGATTAAAAATAAAATAAAAGCTAAAACAAAATTAGGAAAAAAATTTGTTTTCCCTGAATACTATGTCCTCGAATATGTATTCCATTAATACTTTGACATGTGTTTCATTTCCTTTTCTCTCTCTAATTTTTTCACTTCTCTCTCTAATTTTTGAATTCTCTTTTCTATATGTCCTCCACGTATCGAAAATTGAATGAGAGACACACTTGGGGACATATTAAAGGGGACAACAGAATTTTTTCCACAAAATTAAAATGAAAGAAAAAGAAACTTCATAGCTGCAACCTTTAGAGAATTATAACAGGGAAAAACACAATTTGATTTTTAACTTTAATTTCATTTAAACACTTTAAACTAACTCTCAAAACTACTTTCCAAATAACTTTTCATTCCCAAAATCACCTTCCCCTTTTTGTGCGTGGTCTCCTTCTTTCATGATCCTCTCTCTTTAATTAGTGATGTCATCATTGCATCGATGTTTTTTTTTTAATTTTCATACCTTATTTTGCAATTATCTCAAAAACCGTTAATTTTTTTTATTTCCATTTTAGAGTTTTTTGTTCGTCTCATTTTTATCTTCGAAACGCCATCCATTGTCATATGCCTTTTCGGATTCTTTTTTCGATCGCTCAGTATCTAGTAGGTAACTGGTAGTAATCTGGTAAGAAACTAACAAATGCGGAAATAACGAAACTGCGAAATTCATAAACATACTAACTTTTTACCAGTTGGCTACCAGTTAGCTACCAGATAAAAAAACGAAAAACTGCGAATTCATAAACAAATTAACTTTCTACCAGTTAGCTACTGGATAAAGAAAAACGAAAACTATGAATTCATAACACCGAAACTGCGGAAATAAATACAAATTCGATAAACAAATCAGTGTATTCAAATGTTATAATTTAGAATGAAATTCTAAAGCTTTAATCAAACAATAATTTATGGATCTAATCAAAGTCTAAACAAAATCCTTATTTAGGCAATTCATCAAAGACTTTGTATGCAACTCTTTGAAGCTTTCTACATATGTGACCTAAATGCAAGACAATACCAGAAACGTACAAAAGATTTGGTGTAATTTAGTATTTAGTTAGAATTTATTAAAAGAAATAATAATATGATAATGTGATAATTAAGTTTTAAAAAGGTATATTAACAACAATTTCCTAATATCTACGTACGTAAACAAGACAATTACGCACGCCACTGAATTCGATTCTTAAATGAAGGGATAAATGCAGAGACATATCATCAAATAACTCCATAACATAGAATACTAATTGGAAAGTTTAAAGTCAATCTTCAACACCTCCTTCTACCAGTTGAATTAAATAGAATCTTGTATAGTAAGTTTGAAATTAGCAAAACGAACATATTTATGCACAACAACGCCAACTGAAGCATTATTTGAGGAAATTGAAACTATCGGTTGAAGAACCAATAATGTAAACCAAAAACACCGATCTCATCCATTTCAGCACAAAAAAAAATCAATCAAAAGAGAGAAATAGTAGAATGAGATTTGTCATGAGCAAACAAAGTGAATACACTAAAGAGGAAAACTTGAATTCGGAAGAAAAACGAGAGAGAACTGTTGGGAATTTCGGACTCTGAAGATGATGAACTCCGAGAAATTGTCCGAAGAAGATGAACACCAAATGTAGTCTTCTTGAAGAACACGAACACCATCCAAGATTGTCTCGAAATTGGGGAGAAAACCGCTTGAAAGCCCACTTGAATGCAACTCGAACCAATGCCTAAAAATCATGTACAAGAGAA
>CAOJBJ012173583.1:0-15448 GCA_948291685.1 Euphorbia celastroides | reverse complement strand
CCTAGTGATTTTAGTCAACATACAAGTCTTACACTTTTCATGATTCATATCAATAGGAGGTATAAGACTGACTTTAGACATATCCATCAATCTTTTATAATTAACATGACCTAGTCTAGCATGCCATAAATCCAATTCATTCTAAGATTTGCTAACACTAGATGAAATCATAAAAACAGATTGATGATCACAAAGGAGCTTTAATATTCAACATAAACATGCCATTACACAAATAACCGAATCCTATTAAAGAACCATGTCTTGACAAGATATACTTGCCACTTTCAAATACTTGTTTATACCCATAATTATTAAGTACAACTCCAAACAACAGATTCTTTCGAATCCCAGGAACATACAACACATTACTTAAATTAATACATTTTCCAGAAGTAAACACAAGAGTAACTTTTCCTAGTCCCTTGATTGGTTCAGTTGCAACATTTCCCATCTTCAATAAAGATCCATCCTCAATTAGTTGAATTCCTTGAACCAACAAAGATCTTTGCATACATGACTTGTTGCTCCTGAATCAACCCATAAAGCAACATCATCATCCTGTGCATAAAATGCCTCAGAAATTAATGATACATAATTCTCATTGGAATTACAATTTTGGATCAAAAACTGACCTTGTTGCTTTTTAGGATCCTTGGATCCACTCGAACCAGAGTTGTTCTTGCCATTTTCAAACCGACAATCCTTTTTGAAATGTCCCGGTTTTCCACACTTCCAACACATCACTTTGGACTTCTTATTGGTAAATTTCTTGTTGTTCCCCTTAAACTTTCGTTTATTATCTTTGTTTTCCTTTGGATTCTTGAAAGTTTCTCCATCTTCTACCATATTCACAGAACCAGAACCAACTTGGTTCTTTCCCTTAGGATTATTCTCAATTTCCTGAGCCCTAAAAGATTCTTCAATCCTAAGATGACTACCGAGTTGCACCAATGTCAACTCTTCCTTTCCATGTTTTAAACTTCGTTTGAAATCTTTCCAAGATGGAGGTAACTTGTCAATGATACTAGACACCGAAATGGATTCATCCATTTTCATCTCATGTTAGGTAAATTATCCCAAAATTCTCAATAACTCATTGTATTGTTCCATGACTGATCTAGTATCCACCATCTTATAGTTAATGAAATCACTAACAAGAAACTTCTTACTCGAAGTATCTTCCGCCATATACTTGGCTTCCAAAGTATCCCATAATTCTTTTGCAGATTCAACATTTATATAAACATCGAAAAGGGAATCAGACATACCGTTTAAGATGTGCCCACGACAGATGTAGTCATCATTCTCCCATTTGCAGCGTACCCTTGTTTGCTCCACAATTTCATTCTCCATAATTTCTGGCATTGGAGTACTCAGAACATAAACCACTTTCAATCGAGTCAACATGAAGTGCATCTTTTTCTGCCATCTTCGAAAGTCTTGTCCTTCAAACTTATCTAATTTTGCAAATTGACTTGCAAACTCCTTCGCCAAATCCGTCATCTTCAGAAATAAAAGTTTCAATCGATTGATGGGGATTTTCCTCTGAGGATGATCACCGAACCACTAAAATGTAGAAGATGTTGAACATGAAAAAAACACTTGAAGAAGATGTCCACTCGAATAAACACCAAAACAACGCCTTGGAAATCTCTAAAGTCGTGTAGTCACTTTCCGATTGAAACTTTTTCGGGGTTCTAATCTGAAAGTTCAACGGGATAAAATCAGAGACAAAATGGAAGAATTTGAAGTTGAATGCCGTGAAACTAAGAACCGAACAGAGAAAATTAGAACGTAGTACAAGTCTTCCTCTTTTCTCAAAATTGTTGTCAATTACCGTCTCCAATCCACTCTAAAATGAGTAATAGAATTTATCATGAAATTCCCTATATAA
This sequence comes from Euphorbia celastroides, assembly GCA_948291685.1. Lineage (NCBI taxonomy): Eukaryota > Viridiplantae > Streptophyta > Magnoliopsida > Malpighiales > Euphorbiaceae > Euphorbia > Euphorbia celastroides. The sequence continues at coordinate 13,554 of CAOJBJ012173583.1, read as the reverse complement.
ATCTGCCCAAAATCTCGTCCAAAATGCCTTTATATAGGCCAAAACCCGAAAAGACACAACTTTTCAGCAAACTATTGCGAATTCAAGAATAATCGCATCGGTTTTTCCAAAAAACCGTCACTAGTAATTGCACCGTGCACAACGTGCACTACCCTGCACGACCTAGTGCACTAGACTGGTTACAACAAGTCTATGGTTCACGACGTGCATTACCATGCACGAGCTCATGCACTAGACTGGTTATAAACCCTATCAGCCCTTTTGGTGACGGTTTTAAAACTGTTGCTAACTAACTGTTGCAATAGGCAAATTTATCACTTTGAACACTTAATATTTCATAATAATTTCTAAATAATCGTGCACTTCGCACTCTCCCTAATTATTCGATAAAATATTATAAACAATTAACAACTTAGTTGACCCAATTACACTAAAATATCTAACAAAATTGACTCAGTGGATTCAAGATTTTTGGAATTTCCCTCTTATAAAAGAAACCTGGCCACCTTTTGACCGACTTGTTGCCAAGTTCGCTGCTGTTAGGGAGTGATACCTTTCAAACTCAACACCCAAGTCATCATTCAATGGTCCATTTTTAGATCATTCTGTGATTACTGTGATTGTTGTATAGATGTTGTAATTATGTTTATTTGGTACTAAATGCTTTGTATTGGAAAAGGGATGTCAATTGAATACCAATAACCAACAAACAACCGAGCTTAAATTGTGGTCGACTGTGTTGATCATTTGACGCTATGTTCAACCCTAAGCCATCTATTCATCAGTTCAAGAAATCTCGTCTTTTTTATGAATAAAGCTGAGCCGGAAAACCCGGGCTCAAAATTTATTAAAGAGAAGAAAAACAAAACAAAATAAAAAAGGTAAAAAATAATAAAAGCTTCATATCTTATAAAATAAAAGAAATCTCATGTACTCTTTTAAAATAAAAGAAATCTCATCTTTTAAAATAGTTCTTCTATAAGGAAATTTGCAGACATACGGACTAAAAAAGTTAGCATGGAAATGTTGTATCACAATACCTAGTAGGAATAGTTGATGAGCTATAACGAATGCTCTCACTATACACACTTTACTGAAGATTCACATTTTCCTATATATGTTAAAGAGTTAGTTGCTGCCAGTACACGAGCTAGTTAATTTATGGACCTATAAATTGAAGAAAATAAACGCAACCCTTACTAGCGATGAGCATGTGATAACACCTTTAAGATGGAGGACTGGTTTCCAGAGAAACCTCTCCGATGGTCAAGTTAGTTTAATTCGGATAGAGTGATTAGAGCATAGAGAGTAGTTAGTTACCTTATTGTAGGTATGAGAATTCTTATATACGTGGGATTAATTGTCATAGGTTTGACGCCAATGATGAGTCATGTGGGCTTAAGCTCCAATATGATATATTGGTACCAGCATGACAATTTTATTACAGAAAAGCTCAATAAATCTCAGCCTTTAATTCCTTAATGGATGGTGTAGATTGACTTAACTTTTCTCTTCAGTAAATTCTCAACTGCAGAGAATCCTTTTTTGTACGTACCAACATGACAATTTTATTACTTTACCTAACAATTAGTTAAGCATCCATCTTGAAAAAAATTCTTTGATAAATGACGTTTCCGTCAACTGATTGGTCGAGTCATTTCTGAGTTTCCACTCTCTCATAATACACTTATTGCAGCCAACATTTATCTCATGGAGGGCCTAAAAAAAGTTACAACAATGTCCTATGCATTCTATCCCTTCAAAAGAACTAGCATGTAGCTTGAAATAATTTGAGAATTCTATAGGGGGTGTTCCGATTATCTTCATCTTATGTTGTTGAACTATCTACTTCTCGTTTTTTTAGCGGGCTTAGACCATGACAACTGATCAATCTCATTACATATGGTGCAAGACGATTATCGATATTGAAGACAAAAATCCTATCCCATTATTGAATATCTGAATTACCAGTTTGCAACTCATCCAAATATAGTTTATTCCTTCGAGTCTGTTTGCTACACTACTTTAGTAGTCAATATTAGTAGAACAATACTCTAGCAGTCATAGAAAGAGAACAAGGGCTTTAAATTTATTATGGTGTGTGTGCTTGAAATCTCTATAACTTTGTTAGAAGGAATATTAATTCATTACATTTGTGTTTTTGTAAACACGAAAACCAGAGGAAAAACGGAAAGGAGAACATAAAAGCTAGAAGTTGAATTTATATGTTACATTGAGAGATATCTAATGCCATTTTGAAAAAGAGAAGCAAACACATCCATCTCATCCTTCTTCAAAACTACTCCAATTTCAATCCCACCATTTCCATCCCTTCTTTCTTCCATAGAAATAGCTATACTTCTATCTATAGATGTAACTTCAACCTTTTTAGGCTTTCCCCACCCGAAATCAACACCATAAACTTCAAGTCTAGGCGACCCAGCCACTATTGAACTCGGCTTGGACTTCATTAATCCAACAAGCTTCTCTTTTGCTCCATCTAGACCGCCTTTCTCTAACCCTTTTACTATTTTCGCTAACTCCTCTGCTACCAAAGCTAACTCACACTCTTCATCAGTACCGAATTCTACATGTGCTTGCATCGTATGTATGAAAACACAGTTACCAATATAGTTACTTGGGACTGCAGGTTCCACACGGGCTCTAACATCTGCTGCAAACCCTAATACCAACGTTTTCTTGCCTTCAAACCCTTTTGCTTTGGCAATGGCGATTCCCACGAATGAATAGGCAAGTACAAAAGTCGAGAAATGCGTTGAATTAACTTTATTTTTATTTAGCTGAGAGACAACTTCATGTCTGATTTTCTTTGTCTTCATTGGATAAGTTGAATCTTCCTCTTACAAAATTTGCGTCTTGTGCTTTTTTAGGGTTCTCAAACAATGGCTTCAAGCTTCTTGGATTTGTGTCTGTACCTAAACCAATTACTCACTGAAATCAAACAGCATGATCAACTTTAAATTACTTAAGAACGATATTTTACGAACGCTAAGGCGTAAGTCTGGCTGTAAGAAGCCAATGGGCCAACTAGTTAAGGCCTAAGTGGGAAATTATTGCATCTATATCATTTTGTGCCAATTTGAGATCGTTTATTTAGCAAACTACCATGGTAAACTTCATTTTCAAACTTACCTAAAAGTATGAGATTGTGATCCTCAAATTGCAATATCAAACAATTCCTAATTTTCAATCTTACCTAAAAGTATGAGATTGGTCATATTATATTAATATCATTAAAACAGAAAAAAAAGATTGGTTATAGTAAGCCGATATCACCTAAATGCACAAAAAGGAATTCAGCAAGTTTAAGAGTGCAATGCTTACCGTATTTGGAATCCATGGCCATCCAATTGTTCAAGTACACCATATCCAAGCCTTCAGGATCTTTTATAATCGTCCGATCAAGAAAAGGGGTCAACTCCGGCGGCAGATTCAGATTCCCGATGTCTTTTTCTACATGCTTACATATAAATGCCCAAGCTTTCATAAACAAAATTATACTTTTTCCATCAAACATTGCATGGTGAGAAGATACTCCAATGCTGAATCCTTGATTCGGAAAAACCGTTACCCGAAACGACATCGTTTCAGCTTCTCTCTCCATCACATTTAATGCCGTGAGTCAGAGATTTCACTGATGGCGTCACCTGAGAGGCGGTCAAAGTCATCGTTTGACTTGGCGACAGTGAAGAAAATGCCATTGCCGGGAGAGTAGAGGATGAAGGGCTTATCGGAATGTGGGGGCCAAATGAGGCGTCCGGCGAAGGGGAGAAAATGGAGGAGAGTAAGAGAGAGATTGCTTGAGTTTTGGAATGATGGAACTGAAAAAGGAGGAAGAATTGGCGGTGTCTTCGTCGAAGAAAATGCGCTCGACTGGGTGGGATTTTAGCCAGAAAGTATCGAAAAAGGTGAGTGGAAGTGATGACTCGGTTGGTGGGGTGATTTTGCAGGTTTCGATCACAGTTACAGGTGAAGCCATGAGTGCACACACATGAAAATGCTAAATTACGAATATATATGTGGGTACACAAAATAATGCAATGGACTTCTTTACGTGTGAATGAAGAATTTTTATTCTTTTATTTTTCTTAAAAAAAGCAAACGAAGAAAAGTTTATAGTTGAACACTTGAACGATATCTCAGGTTGACTTTGAGCTAGGATTTGGGAAATATAAAAATGTAGAGAATATTTGAGAATCATTATTTTGGTGGGAATATTATTTTAATTCTTACTAAGGTAGTTTTTGAGATTTGAGAGAACCACGTGAAAATTAGGAACCGAGAGCTCATTTTCTGTCCATTAGTCGGTTTGAAGAATGCAATTTGTAAGAATGAGCGATCGGTCGATTGTTCTGCTCAGATCCTTACTGTCTAACGTGACAGGAAATACTTTTACTTTTCTCTTATTGAACATGTTATATGGTTGGGGTGATATTGTACTTCATACACAGGGGAAATATTTTTTTTTTTAAGAATTAGAAAATTGAAGAGTATGGGTGAAAGATCCGAAATCTCCAACTCCACATTAAGAGATATACCGAACTAGTATGGTGGAGGCGATGGAGCTGATCCATGGACTTTTAATTCTTTTCAAAATATCGACTTCGAGTAAAGGTCTGATATGATGATAAAATGTCCAATCACAAAGTTAACACTAACAGAAAATTTGGCTAATCATCCTAAAAGAAATAAAAGTTTGAGTATCTACGGGATTATTTTAAAAGTTTGGATACCGAAACGAATTTTCAGGATGAATTGGAGTTTCAAAGTGAAAATTTAGCCTCCTAAAAAATAACAAAGAAATAATACTCAGCTTTTTTCGGTTGGGAGAAAAGTCACGTTTTAGCCGTTTAAAGTTTTGTTATTAATCTTTTAATAACATCAGCTTGACACATTGAACGATACATTCATTATTATTTATATTTTACAAGAAAAAAGATGATTATATTAATCAGAATATGATTACTTTTTTTGGATGAACACAATATGATTACTTCCCTAAGAAGAGATACACATATGAAATAAACTCCAGCTCTACATCGCTGATTTATGCGCTGTCCAAATTACACAATTAATGACGAGTAATAGAAAAATAAAATAATGTTGATTATGTCCAACCAATAGGGTTCTTGAGTTGACCTTCAAAAGTTGACCAGATTTTTGTGCATCATGCATAGCCATAAAATCCATATATTCTATTGCCTTAGACACATAAGAATATATCACATAAGCTCAAATGGTTGAGACCAGTCAGGTGCAACTAGTAGGATGGGTTCATTCACCAGCCTACTCTTCAACTCCTCAAATGCCTTGACACAATCTTCAGTGAACTTGAACTCTACATCCTTGTGAAGAAGGGCAGTTAACGGCTGTGCAATTTTGGAAAAATCCTTGATGAATCGCCGGTAGAAACCAGCATGCCTGAGAAATCCCCTTACTTCTTTCACCGAAGAGGGGACAACCAACTTTTGGATCACTTCAACTTTGGCTTTGTCCACTTTCAAGCCTTTCTCGGAGATTTTATGACCTAGTACAATGCCTTCATTCACCATAAAGTGGCACTTTTCCCAATTCAACACTAGGTTGGTCTCTCTACAATGTATTAATACGGTCTCCAAGTTTTTGAGACAATCTGATAAGGTTTTCCCATAGACAGAGAAGTCGTCCATGAAAATTTCCACCGTTTTCTCCACCATGTCATGGAAGATAGCCATCATGCAATATTGGAAGGTTGCGGGTGCATTACACAACCCAAATGGCATTCGACGATAAGCATAAGTCCCGTAGGGACAAGTGAAGGTTGTTTTCTCTTAATCTTGTGGATGGATTGCAATCTTATTGTAGCCTGAGTATCCATCAAGAAAACAATAGAATTTGTATCCCGCCAATCTCTCGAGCATTTGATCAATGAATGGCAGCGGGAAGTGGTCCTTCCTTGTGGCATCATTCAGCTTGCGATAATATATACACACTCTCCAGCCTGTGACAGTTCTTGTGGGCACAAGTTCTCCATTATTTTCCTTCCACCACAGTCATTCCTCCCTTCTCAGGCACAACCTGTACCGGACTTGTCCACACACTATCTAAGATTAGATAGATGATCTCTGCTTCTAACAGCTTGATGACCTCCTTCTTCACAACCTCCTTCATGTTGGGATTAAGCCTTCGTTGTGGTTGCACAGTCGGCTTGTGATTCTCCTCCATCAAGATCTTATGAACATAGATTGTCGGACTGATTCCCTTGATATCAGAGATCTTCCAAGCTAAGGCCTCCTTGTTTTCCTTCAAGATTGTGATGAGGTCGGATTTTTGGTCGGGTGATAGTTTAGACGAGATAATGACTGGAAGGTTATGGGGTGGTTCAAGAAAGGCATATTGAAGATGTTCAGGTTAGGGCTTGAGATCAAGAGTAGGTTGTGTGGGTTCATTAGGTTGTGATCCATCATCCGGTGGTTCCACATTCTGTTTGCCTCCCAAGGTTGCAGGGTCACATGGTTCAGTTTCAGCTTATGGCTCCTGGGCCTCATCTTCATGTTCTAACTCATTTTTTTGGAGTTCTTGAAAAAAATAAGGGTTCAAGTGAAGATCGGCGATATCCAAGAAATAACGTTGATAATCACTAGAAGAAGGATGTTTTAAAGCCTCATTCATTCTAAAGACACACTCCTCACCATGAACTTTCAAAATTAATTTCCCATCATGCACATCTATAAGAGCTCTACCCGTGGCTAAGAATGGTCTTCCTAAAATGATGGGAATATGCATGTCTTCGTCCATGTCCATGATCACAAAGTCTACGGGTAATATAAACTTTTCCGCTTATACTAGCACATCCTCCACAATCCCCTAGGGTATTTATGGTTCAGTCTGCAAGTTGTATCGATACCTTAGTAGGTTGTGGTTCTCCTAATCCTAGCTTTTTATAAATGCAATATGGCATAAGATTAATGCTAGCACCAAGATCACACAATACATTTTCAAACTCAAGATGTCCAATTGAACAAGGGATAGAGAAACTCCCTAGATCCTTAAGTTTTTGTGGTAGTGGCATGCGGCTTTGAAGGATAGATGAACAATCTCTGTTAAGTTGCACCAATGCCACACTCTCCAGCTTCTTCTTATTAGTCAAAATCTCTTTCAAGAACTTTGCATACATCGGCATTTGGGTAAGAGCTTCAACAAATGGAATGTTGATATGCATTTTGGTGAAGACATCGAGGAATTTGTTGAAGTGTTTTGGCATTTCATGTTGCTTGGCTCTTTGAGGAAAGGGCATCTTTGGCTGATATGGTGTGGGCACAGTCTTATCTCCTCTTTCTGCTAGATTTCTTCTCTTCCTATCATAGGTTGTGTCCTTGATGCTTGAGCAGTTTCTTGGGACTCTGAACTCTCCATAGTTTGTGGTTGTTTATTTGGCTCCTCACAATCTTCAGCTTATGTACCTGCATTTCCCTCAACATCAACAACCAAAGGATCAGTTTTACCAACAGTCTTACCACATCGAATGGTGATTGCCTTGCACTCCTCCTTCGGGTTGTTCTCGATATTGCTTGGTAAGGCTCCTTTCCCCTTCGAAGACAGCTTGTGCAAGCTGATGGACTTGGGTTTCCAAGTTTTTGATGTTGGATTGACTTTGCTTCATAAAGCTTGCCATCATTTCTTTCATCTCCTCCAATTCAGATTTCTTTGTTGGTGGAGGTTGTAATGGACCTGCTTATTGCATAGGATGATGTTGCTGAGGTTGGTGGAATTGCTGGTTGTAGTGCTATTAAAATGGAGGTTGTTCTTGCGGTTGCCAAGAAAAGTTGGGAAGCTTCCTCCAATTAGGGTTATAAGAGTTGGAAAAATTGTTTACCCCTCTTTGGTTGCCTTGAATAAAGTCGCATTGCTCTTGACTCAGCACCATGTCACAATCCTCAGTCCTGTGGTTTCCGTCGCAAAACTCACAACAGGAAGGTTGTGGGCTGGTAATGGCAGAAACATTCTTCTTGTTGAGTGTGGCCAGTAACTTGTCAAACTTATCCGAGAGCTCGGACACAACCTGTGAGTCAAAAGATCACATCATTTCTTCTTGTGCATCATGCCCCTTGGAATTTGTGTTGACAAGTTTTTCAATGATCTCAAAGATTTCCTCCGGGGCATAAGTTTCGAGATTTCCATTGGCAACATTCTCGAGCTGCATCTTGTTGGCATTTGATATCAGATTGTAGAATATTTGCACAATCATCCAACTTTGGATGTCGTGATTGGGTACTCTCCTCATCATTTCTTTGTACCTTTCCCAAGCCTCGGACAAAGTTTCTCCTGGTTGTTGAACAAACCGAGTGATTTCATTTCTCAGTTTAATGGCTTGTTTCGGTGGAAAGTATTTGTTGAGGAAGGTTGTGGCCATGTCATTCCAGGTTGCGATGGAACCTGCGAGTAGGGTCTTCAGCCATTGTTTTGCCTTATCCCTCAATGAGAAGGGAAAAAGCTTCAGACGGATCACATCATCAGGAATTTGCCTATTTGGCTTGAACGTGTTACACATAGAGACAAAGTCCGTGATGTGGCCGTTGGGGTCCTTGTTGGATAGTCCTCCAAATTGGACAGTAGCTTGCAGCATATGGACCATGGAGGCTTTTACTTCAAACATAATGCCACCCTCATGAGGTATCACAATGCAAGAGGAGTGTCCCTCCGTATTAGGTTGCATATATGTGTTGAGTGCAGCCCGTCTCGGGGGAGGATTAACCTCATCGTGCCCCTCTCCTAGTTGGATGTCATCATTAGGATTTGGGCCGTTGTGAGGTGGTGGTTGTCGTGCTCTTTCTCGTGCAATTATTTCACGCTCCAAGCGCTCTCTTTCCAAGCATTGTTGCTCGGTCTCCATTCTTTGTCTTTCTCGCAACCTCCTTGCAGCTCCACTCAGTTATCTACAAGTTCGTTCAATTTCTGGATTCAGTGGCAGAAGAGGTTGTTGTCTATTTCTTCGCAGGCACCACAGTCTCACAATGCACCTAGTCTTGAAAATTCACAACCAACAAGGGTAAAACACACTAATTTACAGAAAAATTCACAAGCTTAACACACGTTGCTCCCTGGCAACGGCGCTAAAAATTTGTTGCTTCCTAATAAATGCCTAGCAAGTGCACTAGGTCAAGTTATAGTAGGGCAAGCACAAGGTCATTCCTTCGAGGAGCAAGTGAGAAAGACAAGTAAATTTACTATGCAAGCTGGTGGTGAAAGTGTACAAAATTTGTAAGAGATGGTAAGAGTGACGATCTAGTATGCAGAATAGTAATGCAAGATAAAACAAGATAGAACATGAAGATTGTAACAGCCACAACCTATCTCTTTGTTACTCTAACATCTTCTTCCAAATTGTTAAATGTTGAACTTGATTAAGGACAATGATCTAGATTTACTCATTCATCATGTTCATTGATTACCTCTCAACCTCACAATGATCTTAAGCTAATTCATATGCATATCCTCTCAGTCTCCGCATATAAACAACCTAGCATTAAGCACAATGAGCATTACAATATCAAACAACTAGCATATACTGCAATCTCCTATCGGGTTCATGCAAGAATATGTGTTGGTTATAGGCCAACCTCACAACATCACCTTTCAGTCTCAGTTATGAAGCCAAAGATGCAAACTTGATCAGGTTTCGCATAGACAATAAAAACATAACCAAAAATCATAGGCATTCAACATTCAACACATGCACAGCTAAAAGGAAGAAAGCATTAGAGCAACCTGTTGAGACAGGTTGCGACCAGTAAGAACTACTCGCTACCCTTGAATAAGTACATCTCCACTAATTCCCTTCAAGCTTTAGTTTTCCGAAATAGAGAATAATAAAGAAGACAACAAAATCAGTAGTGAGAATCTGTCCAAAAAGGAGAGAGATGGCTGCTATAACCTCTCTCCACAAGGAGAAAAATATCTCCAATAAAAAAGTGTTAAAACACTTGGCTAAAACAAAAGAACTAGATGGTTAATTTTAGTCAAAGCAATTTTTTAATAAACTATTACAAAAGACTACTAATAGAGTCCACTCCCTAGATGTCACCAGTCACATCAACTTCCTTTCCCACTGTTTTGGCTCCAATCCAGCTGCATTTCCCGCCCAGTTTCCAGATGCTTGCCCAACTTGCAACCACTTCATGCTGCTACCACGAAAACCTGAAATTTGCTTGCACAGACCACAAGAAACTGCAGAATGCCTCAAGGAATACATGGAAAATAAGTCATAAAATCATCCTACAAATTATGCTTATCAGTAGGCCCATGGGCTAGGCTCTGGCCTTTATATAATATACTTTATATAAGTTCTGTCTGAATTCGGTTTTTATTTCAGTAATTGTAGAGGATGTCCTATTTTTATCACTTGCATTTGTTTTTTCCTTTTTCTTTTTTATATGTGTTTTTGTCCTTTTTTGTCTTTCTTTTTTTACTTTTGTCCTTTTTTTACTTGTATTTATTTTTTCTCTTTTCCTTTGAGTATACTATGGTTGGTATACTAAGTTTCATTTTTTCAGTTCAGCCGGAATCTCGTCGGACCGCCGACTGGTCAGCTTCGTGGTGCTCGGCTAAAGGATTTGATTTATACGTATGATGACCATGAGAAGGAGCAGAAGAGTCGCTGGGCTTTTGTGCGACTGGTGTATTCGTTGGCTAATGGGTCCGAGCTATCATTTACTCGTACTATTACGGGTGCTGGAGGTAGTGAGTACCACATTGATGGGAAGATTGTTAACTGGGATGAGTATATTGGGACATTTAGGTCGCTGGGAATTCTTGTTAAGGCAAGGAATCTTCTGGTGTTTCAGGGTGATGTGGAGTCCATTGCTTCGAAGAACCGGAAAGAACTGACTGGTCTATAAACAAAATTTAAGTTTGGTGGAAATTTCACACAAGAGTGGTCCATTTAGAGACCATGTGGAGTGTGAATTAAGCTCAATCTTCTACCTGCCATAACAACTTTTATGAAGCTCACATTCTACCTATAAAAATGAGAAAATGTGAACTGCATTAGGTAGGAAGTTCACACTGCAGAATTCAAAAATCTAATATGAATGGCAGAAATTTTGATGGTAGATTTCTCCCATTCTTTTCCTATAAATACCAGGGTCCCTAAGCTCCCAACTCAAGTATTCAGAAAGCCATAAGTTATAAGCCAACTAAAGAAAAACTGAAGCAATTGGCAAATACACCATCTAAGGAGTATTGAAGAGCTCAGAAGATCTTTGGTAATTTTCTCAACTTCTCAAGAACTACATCAATGACTGGAGGTAAAAAGTTTTTTATTCCGCATTAAGAACTTCATTAAGATATAAGGAAGTAAAATTACTTACATGGTCTGCTTGAGCAAGTTTCTGGGTCTAAGGAACTCAAGAGAGAATCTGAGGAGCTGGATGAAAAGAAAGCTATGGCTGTAGAAAAAGCTGCTCTAGCTTTTCAAAAAAAGAGAACCGTAGGGATGGAGAGGAAGCGGAAAAAAGAGCAAGAGGAAGAAGTAGAAAAACATCTTTACCTACAAGATCAACTGAAAAATTTAAAGAAAGAGCACTTCTTATGGTAATTGTATCTCATAGATTAGGACATCACAAAGACCAATGACGGGCTTGAAGGTGAAAGGCAAAATGCCAATGGTGTCAAGGAAGAACTAGGGATGTTTGAATCCGAAACTGATAAGAAAGAGAAAGAAATGGCTAAGTATTTGAAACAGGTTGCACAGTATGAGAAGAAGATTTCAGAGAAAGGTTCTAAACTTGCAAGAATCGACCCGAGCTTCTGAAACTAAATGAGGCAATGTTGGGGATAAATTCAAAACTCAAGAGTACCCGTAAAGAACTTGAAAGAAAAAAAATAGAAAGGAAGAACCATGGTTGTGAGATAGATGAGCTACAGAAGGGCATTCAAGATCTCACTGCAAAACTGGAAGATCTGCATGAGAAGAGTCGAGAGGGTGGCGAAAAACTTCCCTTGGTTGACAGCCAGTTAACTGAGTATTTTCGGATTAAGGAGGATGTTGGCATGAAGACTGTCAAGCAAAGGGAAGAGAAAGAGGTTCTTGATTGGCAACAACATGCTGACATGGAAGCTCAAGAAAACTTGGAAGAAAACCTGCAACAATTGAAAAATCGGGAGCAGGATTTGAAAGCATAAGATGAACAATTGGGTGAAAGGCAAAAGAAGCTTCAAGAGAACGAGAGAGATGCTCGATTTAACATATTTTAAAAAGGAGCTATGTGAGTTGAAAGATAAACACGAGGATTCTAGGAAAAAGGAAAAAATGTTGAAGGCCAAAATCGGTGAAGTAGAAGTGCAGCTACGTGAAGTAAAAGCTGATAGATATGAGAACGAGAGAGATTCTTGATTTTCTCAAGCAGTCAAGACTCTCAAGTGCTTGTTTCCTGGAGTTCACGGGAGGATGACTGATCTTTGTAGGCCAACCCAGAAGAAGTACAATCTTGTTGTTACTGTAGCTATGGGAAAATTCATGGATGCAGTAGTGGTGGAAGATGAAAATACCAGTAAAGAATGTATCAGGTATTTGAAAGAACAAAGGCTTCCTCCTCAGATGTTTGTACCTCTACAATCCGTTCGTGTAAAGCCAATCATGGAAAGGTTGCGTGGTACTACAAAGTTGGCCTTTGATGTGATCAACTTTGATCCAGTCCTAGAAAAAGCAATTCTCTTTGCTATTGGAAACACTTTAGTATGTGATGAACTAGATGAGGCCAAGGTTCTCAGTTGGAGTGGGGAGAGGTTTAAAGTTGTAACCGTTGACGGGATACTGCTTACCAACTCTAGCACAATGACTGGTGGCATTAGTGGTGGAATGGAAGCAAGGTCAAAACAGTGGGATGATAAAAAGATTGAAGAATCTATCGTGAAACTGGAAAAGAAGAAGGAAATCTTGAGAGAGAGTTGGAAGAGCTCGGGTCAATCAGGGAGATGAATCTAAAACAGTCTAAAGCATCTGTGAAAATTAGTGGACTAGAGAAGAAGATTCAGTATGCAGAGATTGAGAAGCCAAATATCAAGGAAAAACTTGAGAATTTGAAAAGGGAAAAGCAGAATATTAAGGAGTAAATTGATCGTATAAAACCTGAAATTGGTAAGTGTTCACCACTTTTCTAATTAGTAATAAAATATATTTCTAAAAATTACACGGGTGTTGTCAATACCGAATCCTAATCTAGAAAAATAATGATAACTGCAAGTATACAGTTACGATATAGTTTTGAAAAGATATCGATCCCATGGGGAAGGAAGGAAATATAATAAATCAATTTGAAAGATTTTATGAAAATAAAAATAAAAATAAAGTTGATAAAAATGTTGGATAAGTTAAAGAAAATTTGGTATAAAGTGGAGAGTAGAAACATACAATTGAAAAGAACGTTTTGAGAAATTCCAGATTGTAGAAAAACAGTTATAAGAAAATCCTTTACAATATAACTTTATAAAAATTGATTCTTCACTTCATAACATTCAAGACAAACACTGCAGAATCCACATGAAATGACTTTT
>CAOJBJ012172456.1:0-11910 GCA_948291685.1 Euphorbia celastroides | reverse complement strand
TGTCGAACATTCGCATCTGGTTATGGGTTTTGAATCTCATTTTCTTCCAATTAACTTGTTCCACTTTGTATGCCTACCCTTTGTACACTACACACCATTTTTCCCATTTAAATATGGTTATTTTTTATGCTTCTGCCAAATACATGTCTTCAATCACCAGAACCTTTAACCTTCGCATATAATATAATTTTTCACAATCTTTTCACCTCAGCATTCTCAAGTCATTTTCATCATAATCTTCTATTTTTTTTCCAATCTTATCCCACAAATCTTCATTCATAAAGTTGCTAATTGATATTTCAGAATTATCATCAGTTGGTCTTGAAATGAGTTGCTATTTGCTTCAGGTTCAATATCATCATCACTACCAACATAATTACATTCTAAATTATTGTCATCAATATCCATGTCTTCACCTGCAAGAAGATCAAATACCAATTAGATTTTATGATATATATTACCATTACCTGCTTTACCATTGGTATATATAAAACTACCTGAATTATTCATTCGTGTTTCCTCACACTTCTTCTCCAAACTACCCTCCTCAACGGTAAAGCGGGATACCCTCTTAAATAGAAAAAACCAACATGTTCTCGACCCATAAAGTAAAAATGTGTCAAGAAACCCATAACATAAACAAAGACTGGTGGTATTTCAGAAATAAATAGTTCTTAAATAGAAGTGAATTATTCTCGAGGTTATAAGAAATAGAAGTTCAACGAATAAAAAATAAGGAATGACGGTCTAAATTAATGTAATTTTGTGTCTTGGGAATATTTTAGTTGTCACACGAAACAACGTCAGAAAACAATTGAACCCACAGTCTCTGCTCATAAAACATCTTGAATAACAAATCAATTTATACTACCACTCCCTCCCTTTATAAATAAGTAACACTTGTAGATGAAAATTTTCTTTTTTAATAAGTTTCACTTTTAGAATTACAATACATTTATATTTGTGTTTTCCCTCTTTACCCTTGTTTACTCTTTTATTATAAAATGTGAAAAACATGAATGGTTAGAATAAAAGGTATAATTGTATTTTTTATTACTTTATTTAATGCAGTCATGGTATTAAAAGATTTCTCAAGGTGACACTTATTTAAAAAGAGAGGAAGTAATAACTATTATCCACTATCCTTTTATTATTATTATTATTATTATTATTATTGTAAATTCTCATGTCATTTCCAAATTGTGTGGATTTTCTGTTCATTGCTATTGTTTTCTGTCGATGAATACATCTTCTTAATTATATATAATAATATTTTTTTCTAATGTTTTTTATTATTTCAAATTCTAACGAATTTGGCTAGATTGTCTTTGTTCCCAAACAAATAATCATAAATCATAATTCAATTTGTGAAACTAACAACATGATACTAAGTATTTCTATAAAATGAAATCAAACAATATAACAAACCAAATATTTTTCATATAGTTTCTATCAAAGCTAATTACATCTACAGTGTACCCCAAAAGACACCAAATAAATGTTGCAGCAGTGAGTAGAGCTTACGAAGTTCTAAATTGTTGTGACTAGATGAATTTGTCCAAAATCCATCACATGAATCATTTAGAATATGGACTTTTTATATCTTTAGATGCAGAGCCGAATCTTAGAATAAAAATGGCTAGAGTTTTTATTATTAGAAGAAAACTTATCATCTTTAAGTAAAAAAAGACAACTTCTAGGATAAGAATAAATTCCCAGCAATTGAAATTAGGGATTTACTATAGAAAGTAAGTAGTTCCACTGCAAGCTGATTTACTAATCGAAAATAAGATAAAAAAGCATCAAAATTCAACATTCCTAGTACTGAGCAAAAATAACTCAATGACCTTTAAACTATTCACCCGAAACAAAATGAGAGGAAACGCAATGAAAATGAACTAACCTGGTATTCTTTAGAGCTTTTACTTCTAATCTGTAGGAACTCCTGAAATAGCAAAACTCGGTTAGGTTCAATGCAGCCCGTGGCGAATTTAGAAAGTTTTTTCTGTGGTGTCCATATATATACGTAATTGAGTATTAAATGTCTATTTTACCCTTACATGTTATGAAAGACATTTTTATGAATAATAATGAAATATTTTTAATTATGTGATTAAGTAAATTTAAATGTCATAATTATTCATTAAGTGATGAATATTTATTAATTAATATATATGTAAAATCTGTTTTTTAATAATTTAACCATATTACAAAATACAAATAACATATCCATTAAATATATTTATTAACTAAAATATGTCCAAGATTTATTTTTTAAAATTTAATCTGATTATAAATAATACATCCGTGCATCACTCGATTACTACACTATTATATATATAGTTATAAATTTATTATATATTTGACATATTAATAAGACAATTATACGATTAAAAAATAAATGAATCTATTGACTGTGAATGTCTTCTAATATGTTGAAATTGGATGTGAAAATTGGGGGATTTTATACCAAGAGCCCGGCTTTTTGCACCCCACCTCGATCCAACCGTTGATTAATTAATTAACATTTAATTAAATACACATTTTGAGATAATTAATGGTTAGATTGGGGTTGGGTGCAAAAAGCCGGGCTTTTTGTATAATTTCCCGAAAATTGGAGGTGGCGGGTTTGAAGTCACAAATATATGAATTTATATAATAAGTTTTCCTTAATTATATGATAGTCGAGCTTATTAAAATATGTATTAATTTGCAATCAAATTTTATGTTTCATATTTAATTGTTATTTTTTTAATAACATGGGTCCAATCAACAATGTGCATGGGTTCCACATGTATATGTATTTCGGTAAAATGAATGGGTTCCATGAACCCATTCTATTCAAGGTGGATTCGCCTTTATGCAGCAAATGAACACAAAGATCAGATTGTTAATGGCTAAAGCAACAATTTAAATCAAGTAAACTTGAAACCTGGATTAAAGAATAATTCAACAAATAACCCTTAAAAACTACATGGCATAAAATTTGGATCTACATTTCTTGTGACAGTTTTCTGTAGCAAGGAGTTTATTAGCAGGTGCATAAGCACATTAGCTCGGTAAAATTGGCTGCTGAAGTTCTAATAAATTACTTGATATGAAATTAAATACACGCAAATTAAGTTTATATCATCAACATCAAGAGACACAGACAATAGCAAATATCATCATAAACCAGAAACTAACAATCATGAAATATGCATTGAAATCACTTTCCATTGCTTAAATATATAGTAGAAAAAACCTATAAGATTTTGAAGCATAATACATACGATGGAGACTTTATATGAAAGTTTATAATATAAAGATGCAACTTTCAATTGATCTTGTAGTGGAGTTGCATTAGTTATCCATGACTTTATAATAAAAGATGTACAAACTGTTTAATAAATAGTTTTGCTTTAGTACATTATGATCCAAAATCACAAAATGGTGAAAATTTTCTCTCCTCGATAATGATTAATGACAAGTAAACTATTTCAATAACCACACCAAACACAAGATTTTTTCAAGGGGATGTTTAAAAAAGAATTTGTGCATCAAATGAAAGCAAACACAACTTAAATTCAAGCAATAACCCAATCGTAAAGATTCTATTATAACAATTTCATTAACCACACCAAAAACATCAGTTTTTCAAGGGTATGCTTGATAAAACCATCAAAAGAATAAGTACCAACCACTATACAGAAGCTCTTTAAGTAGAAATTAGAACAAGTTGGATTTTATTGCTAAACCGATGTTATCAACTAATTATAAGTCTACTTCTCAAATAGAAACTCTAGTCATGTTGGCCTCTTAACATGCCTTATGAATTCACTGAGCACAACATTTCATTTTTTGATTTGAAAACTGAGTTTTCTCCATTCAGTTTATTACAGAGAGTTAAGTTCAAACAATATCCAAGCTAGAGATGGCAATGGATCTAGGATAAAATTCATATCCTTGTATCATATCCATTAACATATGCTCCAAATCCATTATAGGTAAAATCTATTGGATATGGATTGGATCCGGATCCAATCGAAAAGATATGGGTTGGATCTAGATCATATCCATTGATCCATTTAAACCAAATTATGTTTTAAGGTTCATTTTCGAAAAAAATGAAAAAATTATATAAAATTCGAAAAATAAAGAAAATAAATTTGGTGCAACAAAATTTTTTAAAAAGTTTTTGAAAGGGCCTGAAAATGTGAAATTATATTTTGAGGTCTGGTTTCTTAAAAAATAAAAACAAAATCAAAAAAATTGTAGAAAATCTAAAAAAAAATAAGAAGATAATATCGGTACAAAAAAATTCAAAAAACAATCCTAGAAGAGCCCAAAATGTGAAATTATATTTCATTTGAGATCCATTTTAAACTATATCCATTTGAATAGAATATAGACATCAATATCAAGATTTAATGGATTTGGATATATAACAATGGATCTAAGTTGGTCTATCTAGATCCATCCCATTTCCAAACCTACTAGTTATGGTTGGTCCAGTCATTTACAAGCTAAAGTAGATTATTACGAAACAACCAGGCAGTAAGAGATTTAAATCAGAAAAAAATAAAACAAGGACCAAGCAGTAAAATATGTGGTATTAGACTGTCAACTCTGCAAAACTCTCCTAAATTTCCCCTTTTAGTCTTTTCAAGCAAAATTCTAGAGTTGCAATGACGCTAATTAGTCTAGCTACATAACCTTTCAATAGATACGATTATTTAATGCTAATCATCAGAAACGTCATCCTCATACACCGTTATTCCTAAGCCACATATTTATTTTTTGTTTTTGACATTTTACTTGGAAGTTTAAATATTGATTTTACAACATTTAAACTTCATTTGATAGAGTGAAACTGCAGGTGATCTGATGATTACGGGTTCGAATCCCACCACTTGCTGGAAGACTTTAAACCTTAATCCGCAACCCGGTCGAGCAGGATTAGTCGGATCCGCCAAAGATGAGTTCAAAATACCTTTGATTATTACAAAAAAAAATGTTGATTTTATGCGTTTTCATACCTTTTCTGCATGCAACTCTAACCCCTTTTCTGAAGGTCTCTGTTTCCTCTTAATGTGTGTAACACTTGGGTCTTCTGTCACAATATTTATTACTGTACAAAAGTTAGATACATCTATAAACTGAATTACATAAACTGAATTACAGTATGCACAGGAACGACACCAAGGGATGACCTGTTATGGCAGTTGCCACAACCTAGCCGAAGGATTTCAGAGGAACCCCTGGAATTTGCCACACCATATGAGTTGAGATCGAGATTAAACTTGAGTTGCGGAAACCCTAAAAGATATCCAAAAACAGGGAAGAAAGGCAAGGGCAGGGGAGAGGTGTTTTAACGTGAAACTACGTCGTTTTATTAAGCTCATTTGCGCAAAGCCCGCCCATTAGCTCCAAAGCCATGTTACTCTAAAATTCATCTAACTTTATTCATATTACTAATACAATCACCCCCAAGTGCCCAACCAACAACATCCATGTCATCTTATTAATTAGCTATATTGAGTTATTTATTTTATATTTTGTCACTAGAAATATTTTATGAAAAGAAAATTTTTTTGTGAATTTGAATCTAACAATTGAAAATTCATAAATTTCAAGCTTTATAGGATTAAGTTTTATGGATATTTTGGTGTAAATTTTGTTGGTTTTAATTATATTTTTTTTTTCTAGTTTTAGGAATTCATCTCATGAATTTATTTTAGCATGCATTTTTTTTTGTTGGATATTTGATTTGCATTTATTAGTTGACAAGAATTTATGATCGAAATTTAATTATATAGTTTTCGGCTATATGAATTGCCCCACCCCAACTTCATTTATGGCTCCGTCCCTGTTCACACACATCAGTCATAAGAATAGTAACTATAACTTGGTCTCCAGAAAAGGTCAAGTTGTCTTCTACCTGTAATTAATAACAAAGCAAGGGTTATGCACACGAGTTTGTGGATAAATTATTCAATCAATCTAGATCGGTCAAATTAATATATATGCACACGAGTTTTTGTCTTTTGTACCAAAATAATTATATTACAACAACAAAAATATGGAAGATGCATGCACAATATCACCAACAAGATCTCATTTTCATTCTTTTCGATGAAAAATAATCTAAAAATTTGGTATTCGGGAGTTGAAAATAAATGAATGGAATCTCTTAACACAAAGAAAAAATAATAATTGCAAATTAAAAGAGGACAAAAGAAAATACAAAAAATATGAAGAAAGAATGGTGGGAATGGGAAGTTGTAGGTGAAGTGTCGGTCAAAACGACACACTCTCTGCGTCTCTTTGCTGTACTTTGTTTACTGCTTTTTTTCTCTTGTATTTTTCCTATTTTTTAAACGTGTTCTAATATGCCTAATTAAATTAAATTATTTAATTTTAATTTATGCTATAATTGGACTATACTTATTTTTCATGCTTTTAGTTCATAAAATTGTTCAAATGTAAACAAGGGGACTTCTTGAAGACGAAAAGCACTGTAAAAGGACATTTTTTGCATATGGTAGCATCTATAGCTAGACACAAGATTGAAATAAGGCGAAACACTCTAACATGGATATACATTTTTTCTATTTATATTTTTCGAGTGGAATGGAGCATACAAATTGAAGTATATGAGAATTTTAAACTAATGTTAATAATTGTAATGATTGTAACATAGATATGTTTTTGTGTCATGCGTTGTATAAATAATGCTAATGCTATTAGACAAATTATATATCAATCATCGCTTATTCGATAACATACGGATCAAAAAGATAATAATAATTGTATTAGATCATTTTAAACTAATATTGAAATTCATTTAGTTCTATTTAATTAAAATTAAACTAAGCCAATTTTACATCTAAACTATTGAGAGCTAAAATAGTACAAGATTAGCCATATGTCAAAAGATTTTTTTATCTAGTAATCCTCACTTTTATTATTTGTCATATTGAACTCATTTTGAAATTTTGGTCAACTTGTGAGGTCATTAAACTAGTTGTTTAGTGTTTTCTAGTACAAACATTAACTCTCGTTTTAAATATTAAATAAATTTTTATATATTAGAACGCATTGGCTATTTCACCTATAGGTAATATTATAATTAATAACAAGATATGGAAATTAGGAAACTTCATATACCGTTAAGCATTTTGTTTGCCCAAAGTTTCCCACCTAACCACTACAACATTACATTAATTCTCTATTTAAGAAACAAAAAGCCTACACTTCTTTTTTTATTTATTAGAAAAATAAATTAATTATACAAAAGAAACCTGCTAATTGAGAAGACAAAACAAGAAGCATAATAATTAAAAATTAGTTAGGAAATAACATTATTTAAAATAACTAACTCATAATCATTAAAGCTCTGACTAAACTAAACAAAACTAAAGTTAAGCTGATAAAGAGACAAACAACGATCTCTTTGGTTATGTAAAACCTTTTGTTCTCCAAACCAAATAGCTAAATTTAGTATAAATTGTCTTTCGGGATGGAAAAATATATTTATAAATATTTAATCACAGCAATTTTAACTAGTTCATATATAAATTGTTCTCAATAGCAACTGAAAATATAATATTGTATTGAACAATTCAATCAAACAAACTAAAAGTACGGTTGTTGAATAAGTTTATGAAATTCGACACAACTAAGGCCTTGTTCTTGTGGATTAGACTGAACTGAAATGAACTGAAACTTAAAAAACACTTGATGGTGGCAGAAGGAAACTTGTAAACCGAAATTAAATGAAAAGTTAATGAAACTTGTCGAATTTTAATAAAACTAAAATTTATATCAAATGAAATAAAATTTAATAAACTTTATTTGTATTAAAAATTTATTCACATAAAATGAACTTTATTTTTATTAAAAATTTATCGAAATTGAATAAACTGAATGCAATTTTTTATTTAAAACTTAATATAACTTAGTGAATTTGAACTGAATTGAATGAGAAATAAGTTGAAAAGTTTAAAACCTAAGTGTTTTTAAAAATATCATAATGTTGGGTTGGTGAAAAGAATAGAGAAATAAATATTAGTTAATAAGTGTAATCAGCGGTTGATTAATTAAATATGGGTGAAGGAGTGGCGGTGCGGTGGTGGTCCGACCAGGCGACGTGGTGGCAATGAATTTTTACCAACCGATTATTTTGGCAGTGTCTTGTCCCCACTTACCCCAGCATGCTTTGTTTTTATTTTTATTTCTTTTATTTTTATGTTTTTGTCCTTTTCTTTTTGTTTTTTATTGTGAAATTTATTTTGTCTTTTTTGACAAATGGTGTCTATGCGAAAATATTTATTGAGCCGGTGACATGCTGAAAATTTCTCAGGTACGTTTTAATTCGTTCCAGTAGATATTATCGTTGTTTATTTGTTGTAATATTGTCACTGTTAAAAAATAATATAAAAGTACAACTCGAACATATCTTATTGATAATAATTATAATAAAAAAATGATAAATTGATTAAAGCAATTTTTTTTATTCGATTCGATAAAATTAGATGTTGAGAATTAAAATTAGATAAATAATACATAAAATAAGCAAAAATCAAACATATTTAGCTAACAAAATATGCAATTTCAATAAAATCAATATTAGAAAACATTTCATGCATTCATACATGGCTGAAAATATATCTTTCAAGCCAGTTTTGCAACTAAATTGTGCGAGTTGTTACTATTGTTTTCATAATTGAGTAAATTTTTTTACTTGATATTATTTAATTATTGCCATTTAAGGTACTACGTATGTTTGACATTTTTTTATGAATAGAATACGGATGTTTGACTTATGTATCCAAGAATTAGGGAACTAAAATACGACTATTCAATGTATTAATACTTCGTAATTATAAAAAAAGTGATTAAATTATCAAAAGTGCAATAAAACATTAATTTTAAGCAAAATGCAATTAGAAATCCATCAAAATATGACAATAGTGTATTTTTAACTTCAAAATTTCACTAATTTTTTATTCTTAAGTTCATCTATCTTAATCTTAAACCATAAAGCTACGTTAAAAATTAGTATAAATTAAGCAGTATAACAATTTCACTCATTCATTATAGTTGTCCGTAAAAAATACTTTACTAAAAATAATTTTCATCCAAATGTCGAAATTAATACTAATGTATAACAAGTTAACAACAAAGTGAAATTCAAAAGATACGACCTTATTCTAATGAGATATCTATGCTCAAACGCTAGAAAAATGTCAATTTGATCCAAAACTTTGTAATAAAAAGAAATAACAAAAATGCACAATTTGAAAAAGTATCAAAGGTAAATTTAGCTTGTAGTTAGTTATAAATTAGTGGTCAACAAATGATAGCAATTGATGGGACAAATTTAAAAATTGGGGACCTATTTTCAATAAATTATGTAACAACTTGAAAAAATGTGAAAAATGAAGTGGGAGAGGACCATCTAAACCCACGCATGGTTTGGACTTATTTAACAAAAAGTAAAAAATGTACTTTATGATCATATAACATACTTAATTTATTATAAAAAAAACATACTTAATTTTATCATAAATTATTATTATATAACTAGAAAATGCAACTTCTTTACGTAACTTTCATTTTAGGCAACCATATGTTATTCGGCCATTGATGTACTTTGATTTAATTTTGGTCCAACTATTTTTGTCTCTTTGTTGAAAATACAATTTACCATTGGTCGTAGTTCAGTCGTTAAATTTATATGCATTAAAGTAGCTTTATAGGAGAAATTTTGGGTTTGAATCTCATAATATTATAGGTAAAGGCAAAGTACAAACGATTCAATTAAAACATTCATGAAAGATGAATATTTATATCAAATCATCGGGTTTGTTGTTTTTCAAAAAAAAAAAAAAATCATCGCGTTTGTTTTATGGATAGACTTCAATTGGTAAACCAACACCACTATTTCATCAAAATTATGTTGCTCTCAAATAATAAGTTTAGACACTGCTCGCCTATCTCAAAATTATTGCAATAACGATCAAGAATTTTTCAAACTATAACAACGATAGAATGATCTTCCGCAATTTGAATGATATCACTGTATTTAAACTCTTTTAGGTATGCATATGAGTATGATTGGTTTTAAATCTTAATTATAATTGAAAATTTTCGTCTCTCCATTCAAATATATTTAATGAAAATCAAATTTAGTTCTTTATCTCATATACTCTGTATGTGAATCCAACCAAGTTATACACTTGTAATTATAAAATGAATTACATCACTTGTATTGTGTAGTTCTATGTAAAATTCACTTTTGTCTCCAAAGTTAAAGAAAAGGAGTAAAAGAGGGGGCAATTGGATTCAAAATAGAATAGTGTGGGCGCAATTCCATTCAAAATTGTACCTTTTCAAAATATATGAGGGAAATTAGTCTCTATACACAACAACACAACATTACCCCAATGCCTGACAAGGCTCCCGTGCAAGCGGGGTCTAGAGGGATCGAGTGTACGCAGCCTTATCCCTGAGCTAGCAGAGAAGCTGTTTTCAATTGACCCAGAAGTGGAGATGCAACAGCTATCCGTGACCTCACAATAAAAATAAAAGAAGTTCGAATAGTTAATTAATTTATAAGTTCATAAAAAAATGGAGAGATCCAACAATTCATTTCGTATATGGAAATTCAAAAACATAAGAGAGTGGTCAATGACTCTGTAATTATTTAAAAAAGAACTATTGTTAAAATATGTCAAAAAATGGCCAAAACACGTATTACTAGTCAAATTTAAAGACAAATTGAGAAAACATTATCCTTTGAAAAGGTATGGGATTGTGGGGGAAAAGGGGGCTTGCAGAGAGCCACTTAAGGAAGAGAACTGAGATCTACATGGTCTAGCGCCGGAGAAGCATTCGGTTGCCCGCTTAGTTGAAAACTATTCCGAGACTTGGGAGAGAGAGGGCTCGAGGGAGAAGGAGAAGCCGGATCCTCACCTTTTGGGGCCGAAGAGAGGGTTGTCGAATTCAAGCCCGGAGAAGAAAAGAAGGAAGGAGGCTTTGGGGATCTTCTTACCCAAGTCATCCAAATCGGTTAAGGCTAAGAAGAAGCCCCGGGAATTTCTTCCAAGGCCGAGCCCCCCGATGCCACCGAGGCCGATATCCGAGAAGGTGGAGATGCCGGAGGGTGAGCAACCGCAGCTTATGGTCGGAGGTGAATTGTTGGAATGGCTTGAGGGAGATCAGTCGAGTCATGTGGATGACGATAAGACTGGGGATATTTTGGAGGGTGTCAACCCTCGTCCAATCAGGGATTAGGGCCTCCCGGTGGGATTGTTTCCCCCTCTTTTTGGGTAACTTTTTGCAATGAGGCACAAAATCCTTGTTTGGAATGTTCAGGGAATTGGGAATAGATCGATGATGCGGGCGCTGAAGGAGTTAGTGTCCCAGAATAATCCGTCAATCGTCGCGGTGGTGGAGCCGAGAATCAGTGGAGCGAAGGCAAATAAGGTGATTAGTTTTCTCCATTTTGAGAACTCCCATAAGGTTGAGGCATGTGGTTTTTCGGGGGGAATTTGGGTGATGTGGAGAGATGGGTTGCAAATTGAGATAAGGGCCAATGATGAGCAATTTGTGCATTTGCGCATTATGGAGGGAGGTCTGTTGGTTGGCTTCTTCATGGCGGTGTATGGTAGCCCCAACATGGTAAAGCGAAGGGGGTTATGGTCGGGTCTCCAAGCCATTTCTCGCTCGATGAATGCCAATTGGTTGATTGTGGGAGACTTCAATGCCTTGTTATCGGTTGACGACTACAAAGGGGGAAGTCGGGGCCGAAACCGTTCTTGCCGCCTGTTCCAGGATTTGATTCAGGGAGAAGGGTTAGTTGACTTGGGCTTCTTGGGTTCTAAGTTCACTTGGAGGAGAGGCCTCACTTTGGAGAGGTTAGAC
>CAOJBJ012172014.1:0-10173 GCA_948291685.1 Euphorbia celastroides | reverse complement strand
TTCTCTCCTCTATCCTTTCTTTTGCTGGAGAGGACAGTGTTAGAACAGGCTATCGGTTCGGGGCTCTGACGCTTTTCCTCCCTCTGATAGACGTAACTCTGCCTCCTTCCATCCGCTTTTGGCAGGCCAAAAGTGGGTTGTTTGCTATGAGGTGCGGACTCTTCGTGGCGAGAGAGCTCTTGCTGCATGTGCACGACGTTCATAGAGTCTTACACTTGGGTCAGTGTATGCAATAACTGTTTGGTGATAGTTGCCAGGTATCCGTTGCTGGATCGGCCGCCTTCTCTTGGATCTCGTCTATCTGAGCGTCGAAATCCGAGGTTAAGTTAATGAATGGAATCAGTTTTCCATTTGTATCATAAGCTGGTGGCCGGGATGCACTAGCTTCAACAGTGCTTGCGGGGTAGCGTGGTCTCTCCACCCTGGTTTGCCGGAGTTCTCGCCACAGGTTGTGGCGTGACAAATCCTTTCATCTTTTCTGGTTCCTTATCCGCCATGGTTTCAGGTTTCTGCTCAAATGGGAGAATGAACAGTTGGATCCACGCTCACCGCACCAATTTGATATCGCGAATCCAATATCCGGTCTCCTTTGATCGGCTGCAAGATAGAAAACACAGTTAGAGGACCGGCCGTTTTACCGGCGAGGCCTCTCCAATGCCTAAGTAAGTGACAGGTTAAGGTGAGGATGATAGGTGAAAGTATGAGAGAAGAGTTAGTTTGTATACCCGATTGACTGCCCTTTTATAGTGAGTTTGGAGAGGCTCGGGGGGACCAGTGTGACATGGCGCCTGGCAATGATGGGGTTTTGACACGGTCTGACAGTTCCCCTTGTGTTTGTCGGGCCACGTCACACATGTAGTACTGGTCCCCGCTACTGCTATGACAGTTTTTTCGGGTGCATGGCTTGTACTCGCACCGTGACTCACCTCCTTATCGTTATCGGGCTGGTGCTCCCAGGTGGGGCGAGAAGTCTTTCGAGGGCGAGCTCGGGTACGTTCAGCGCGGTGCTTGTCTCCGAGCTCGCTATATGTTATCTCGGCTCGGGTGTTCCGAGCTGTATCTCTCTTATTGATATCAATAGCCATTTTGAAAAATCAAATTTTTAATGTAAAACATAGAAAGGTTTAATAAAAAGAAAGAAACTAAATTGTTTACGTACGAACACTAAATTGAAAGAATAAAACCATGCTTATAGTGGTTTCATTCAATATTGAAGACCTTTCATGCATCTAATGATGCTTAGATAGCTACTCTAAGCTTAGTTGTTGCTTAAGCATAACAATTTCTTTTATCCAAATAAGTAAAAGCAATATTAGCGATTTTGTTATTTTTAATTGATTGAATTAGTACATCACAGTTCTTTCAATTGTTTTTAAAATCCCGTTACCTATTAATTTTTAAAGTGACATATAAGTTTCTAAAATTAAATGCTGTAATTCTCAAAACTTTCAAAACTTGACTCCGTAATTTTTTGACATTCAGAAAGTAAAACTAGCAAGAAGTGTCATATGGTAGTTTCCTTAATCACCGTGCATCAACATATTTTACACCAATTGTTTCTTTTATTAAGCTCACACCGATCCTTTGAAAAGACCTTAACTATGAAAAAAAAGACATTTTCTTTTATAAAGAGTTAAAACAGTTAAAACACTTCTTCATTATACGTAAGGTGAGCATTCGGTTCAACCGAAACCAAACCGAATTGTTTCAACCAGAATTACCAACGTGATTATAGCTTTTATGAACTACCGAGTTTTTATTACAATCTTATTATAAAAATTGATTGTCCGTTAAGTTTTAGTCGAGTTCTATTTTAATTTTAGTTAGATTCGATAAAAAAAATTATAATACAAATTTATAAATTATTATCCTAATTATATCTTACTTGTCACTGTACACACAACTATCAAATTCAATAAAATCTAGGTGGACCTGTGGTCTGGAAAAATCGGTCAATTAAATCTCCAAATTGAACCCACATATGAAAATTTTAGATACGCCAAATTTTGTGTATTAATTGTTAATAGCATCATAATTTATACTTAGAAAAAGATGCTTTATTTTATCTTGTTATGAGTTACGTATAATATTCATAAAATTTAAAGTTTCAAAGTGATATATGTAGTATAAACAATCCGACGCATAATGGGTTTATCAAATGAGTAAAATTGCGAATTATTTTGATTTTGTTTGTACTAATTAATTTTTTTTTGTCGGTTGGCTTCTTTTTATCGATCATTTGTGTAAAACCAGGTCTTGCGATGTATGCAGTGAATCGAACAAAGATGTTAGGAAATCACACCGTATGTTAACTCAGTTTTTTCTGTTTTCTACTTTGTTTAAATATTTAAAAAGTTATCATAATCAAATTTACATTTTCATGAGCTCTTATTAGTTAGTGATACATTTTGTTTAATTCCATTGTTATCAAGTAAAAAAAAAAATCAGTTTCTCTATTTCAATCAACAAAAGCTAAAGGATGATTCGAACTTTCGACAAATTACAAGTAAAATTTTTCTAAACTGATTATTAGTAAAGTCAAATCATTTAGACCAATTATAAATAAATTTTCAATAATAAACCTGTGTATAGTTTTTTAAATATGGATTCAGGAAACATCTAATTTCAATGTCGAGTAGAAAAAAAATCACGTGTTTCAGTTTAATGTTCTCATTCCAATTTCCATGTATTCCATTTATTTTATATTATGAATTTCATATACAGAGTAAGAAACTAAAAAAGATAAAAGAAATTGGAAAAAAATATAAAATTATTTTCCTTACCTAATAATACGAGCTAGATGGGTAATATAATCTCAACTCTCAAGTGCCATTTCCAACAAAAAGAAATTATTTAACGTATGCACCAGATATTCACACAAAAAGACAAAAACGCCCCCTCAAAATCCCACGTATATAAATACACAAAACACCTACCCAAAAATTCATCCAAAAAACAAAAAAGAAATATATTGCACAAAAGAATTAAAAACCCGAAAAATGAAAAAAGATTGCCATCCTTTGTTAAAAGGATCATCTCCTTCTGCAACAAAAGACCGCCATCGATTCTCTTCACTCGAGCTCAAATCCCTCGCTGCCGTCTTCCAAACCATCCTCCCGCCCAATTTTCTGTCCCTCCACCGCCCCACCGCCGCCTCCAAGTCCTCCTCTCCGTCCTTCCTCGATCAGGTACCGAATTTAATGCATCTGGATTTCTCAAACTTGTTCTTTTTTTTTTTGAAAAACTTTCCAAACTTGTTCTGAATTGCATTTCGCCACCCGATCTTTCAAAAGTTCATCTCGCTCCCTTGAACTTGCAAAAAAGTTCAACTCACCCCTTCAACTCGTAAAAAAATGCACCATTTTGTCTTAGACACCACGTGTCGAATTCTGATTAGTTTGACTAATCAGAAGTTGACAGGTGGAATCTGAGATTCAAAGGTTCTTCTTTACAAGTTCGAGAGGCGAGAGTAATTTTTGAAAGTTCAGGGATCGAGAGGCAAATCTAAACAAGTTCCGGGGTTCGAATGTATCTGGCCAATTTCAGTTCAATTCAGCTCTATAGCTATGTAATCGGAGATCGATTTGAGTGAAATTGAGCGGTTGATTTTGTGATTAGGCTGTGGAGATTATTGAGAAGAGAGGCCAAATTGAAGTGGTGATAGTGGTGAGATTAGTATTGCTGCTGTTATCCACGAGAATCGGTACTTTTTTGCTCTGCGGATCTCTGTGTTTGGATGAGAAATGGCCGTTTCTGAAGGATTTTTCGAGTATTTCGCCGGAGAAGAAGGAGAGGGTGGTACAAAAATGGCTGCAGAATTGGTTGCTAACGCCGATCAGAATTGTTTTCATCTATCTCAAAGTTGTTTGCCTCTACGTCTTTTTCTCTCAGGTATTTCTCGTTTTTACGCTCTTTTCTCTCTTTAATTTCGTGAAAATTATTACTAACAAAAAGTACACATTCATAGCTCACCTGGTAATACTTAGTATAAGGTTGCGTAAATTATGTGATATCTTGGAATCATGAACGTTGAAATTTGGTATAGTTGAATTAATTGGTTTAATGAGGTTGACTTTGAATGGAAGTAATAGGATGATTGGTGCAAGTATAACGTTTTATTTTGGGAAGGGAACAATAATTTTTTATTCAGAAAACTGCATTGCATCTTGGCTATTCATTTTCAAAAGAGTGATGTAGATCTTCTAAATATTACTGCAAAGATGTAAATTGGTTTCAAGTTGAAGTCATTCTTGGAATATCGACTTGTTAAATCTTAAATTTGAAGGGATTACATTGTTTAGAAAATTCTATTTTCGGCTCTAGTTTACCTCGCATTTTCATAGTGTTTTCTTATATCCAAAATAAATATGTATTTTAATTTGAGTAAATTGCCACCCTTGTGTATAGAATAAGTATTAAACATTCATTTGATATGTTTGTTAATAAATTTCAAAATCAAGATAAAAAAAGTTGTTAGTGGGTTAAATTTTCAGCCTAGGATTCATTTTTGGAGAAAAATATTAAAAATAAAGGGCCGATAAGGCAACAATATGATGATGCTACCAATTAGATAATGGAATAAAGTTTATCCATCCTATATTAAGCCCCACCAATAACATAGCCAATTATTGATAGGGTTGCCAGACAATCAAAATCTGTATATAGTGAAAAAAAAATTTCCTTGTAAACCGATTTTTTTTAGAGACCTTTCTTAAGATACTCATATATATAATAGTGATCATTATATTTTTAGTGAAAATCTAAAATCTATATATCTTCAAAATTTCGTCTTATATTATGCTTTTCGAAATAGTTTTTTTCTCTCTAAAATTTCATTTTCAAACTTCTTTTAAAAGCAATAAAATTTAGTTTTCAAAAAACTAATCAGAAAAATAATAATTAATTCATATCAAAGATAAAATGCACCCTTTAAAACCTAAATTTATAATTCAATGAAAAAATTATTAGAACAACTTGATGGAACAACGATTGGAAAACAGTAACTGAATAAACTCTTAAACTTAATTTCAACATGTTGAAATCAGCTCAAAACACAACGAAATATAATTTTCAAGACATGGCCATGCCTTGCTTCTACATTTCTAGCAGTACCGGCAAAGTATGATCGTAAATACTTGTGAGGTGATCGGTAATCAACTTGATAAAAGTTTGTTCGAATTTGAACTTTAATTTATGAGCTTGTTCATAAATAAAAATTTAAGATTCATTTATTAACAAACCGAGCATGAGTAATAAGATGCTTAGCTTGAAATCCCGCAAACAAATAGGTATAAGAATAATATTCCTCTTATAAATTGTAGTTTTAAACTCAACTAGAGCTCAACACTCTATTTTGACTTGTGAAAAGCTGAATGAATTATCAAAGCTCAAACAAAACTCAATTGAGCTCGTTTGAAATAAAATATGACTAAAATCAAGTTAGGGTTTGGTACGAGTTTGACTTGAACTCATGTTGATCAAGCTCATGTTTGATTAAGTTAGGTTTGATCGAGTCTGAACTCGTGTTAATTAAGCCCGAACTCTATAAAATGCGGCTTGGCTCGGTCTCATATACATACTAACATTGGTGAAAATGATTCAACTGCAACTGTAAAAACAAGTCCTTCAACTACTCTATCTAAATAGCCGGTAGTAATTAGTGTACTAATGATATAAATGTAATTAGCTGCCATTTCGCCAACCAAACAGGAAAGATACAAGGAACCAATATTTATTATTAATGTTGACACATCATTTTCGTTGTCATTATGTCATATTTTAGAAAAAACGTTGTCCTTTTTTTATTCGAGAAAAATAATTATAAATGCCAATATTTGTAATACTTTAGATAATGAAGTTGACTTCACTGACTAATTAGTCACTATTAAATATTAATGTTCACTGTACCCCTTACAAGTAACAAGTACTGCCCATAAATGGAATTAGTTGTTAACTTTAAAATTGTTTCTTTATTTAGTAACACTAAAAATGCAATTAATATTTTTTGGAAACCAAGAGATAAAGTATCAATTTATCAATTGAGTTTACATCCATTATTACATTTTTCAATGTGAGATAAAATCTAAAACTTAAAATACAATCCCTCTAATTTTTTTTAATTATCTAGAAAATCGAGAGATAAAGTTCAGAAATTTATGCGGTCCCTTGAAATAATCTCTTTTCTAACATTTGAATTGTGTATGCTAGTATGTTCGTGAATGAAGCTGCTCATATTAGTTAAAGCATAAAAGAATTTAAATACAATCTTGTTCACCTTTAATTAAACCGATTATCGGCTCTAATGTTATTTAATAGATGATCTTAATTTTCAGTAAAAAAAAAAAGTTTAAAAATTTGTGAGTTATCTTGAAATATTAATCTTAATTAAATAAGCAATAAAAAATATTTCAACTTGAGTTTAATTTTTAACAAATAAATTGATTTTCTGAAATCAAAAAGTTATTTTAAATTATTTTAAATTCATTATCCGTGAGAATAATTACGGCGGCAATGATGGCGCGCTATGATCATCAGAACAATCCGCCGTTGGCGGCGGAGAGAGAATATCGGGCCGACGTTCGCAATTTCCGGCCTGCACCGCCGCAACCCTCAATTACTGTATTATAAACATAAATCTGTAGTCTTTTGAATTCTGAAATTCCGATTTCTCGTTTTTCAGATGGACGAAAACGGCGAAAATCCGGCGTGGAAATCCATCGGCTACGAGGTCGACACTCACGAAACGCCGGCGGAGCTAACAAAACAACGGCCACTAGACAAAGGAATCGTCGAAACTCTCCTCGAATCCGATTCAACTCTCCTCCAATCTCTCCAAAGCAAAAACCTTCAAGTCTCCAAAGATCCAGATCAAAACACCTACACCATCAAATGCGACGCCGTAATTGTCGGATCCGGCTGCGGCGGAGGCGTCGCCGCCGCCGTCCTCGCCGCCTCCGGTAAAAAAGTGGTGGTTCTCGACAAAGGACACTATTTCACCGCCAAAGATTACTCCGGCCTCGAAGGACCGTCGTATTGTCAGATGTACGATCGAGGCGGATTGTTCCCTTCAGTGGACGGAAAAATCATGCTCCTCGCCGGATCGGTGGTCGGCGGCGGCTCCGCCGTGAACTGGTCGGCCTCAATTCGAACGCCTAATTCTTTGCTGAAAGATTGGGCGGAAAATAAAAAACTCCATATGTTTGGGAGCTCTGAATTTGCTCTAGCTATGGATACTGTTTGTGAGAGAATTGGGGTTACAGGGAAAGTTAGAAGAGAGGGATTTCAGAATCAAGTGCTGAGAGCAGGATGCAAAAAGCTCGGGTTGAATGTGAGCTATGTCCCGATCAACGCTTCAGAGGAGCATTACTGTGGATCGTGTGGCTACGGTTGCCAGAGCGGGGATAAGAAGGGGACTGATACAACGTGGCTCGTTGATGCTGTTAATAACGGTGCTGTTGTTATTTCGGGATGCAAGGCTGAGCGATTCGTTCTTGAAGAGAACCGAAATGGGAAGACGAAGAAAAAATGTGTCGGTTTGATTGCTCGGGTTGTGAACAATGAGAGAGTGCGGGGGGAGTTGAGGATCGAAGCGGGGATTACAATTTCGGCGTGTGGAGCTCTTTCGACTCCGCCTTTGTTGATCAAAAGCGGGCTGAGGAACCGACATATTGGGAAGAATTTGCATTTGCATCCGGTCCTGATGACGTGGGGTTATTTCCCCGAGTCGAATACAGAGTTCGAGGGGAAAGCCTTCCAGGGCGGGATAATAACATCGGTTCATGACGTGGTATCAGAAGGGGATTCCAAGGTCAAAGCCATTATTGAAAACCCCTCTCTCGGGCCATCGTCCTTTGCCGCCCTGTGCCCCTGGTTATCAGCAGAGGACATCAGGGAACGGCTGTTGAAATACTCCAGAACTGCGAATTTTATCGTCATAGTAAAGGACACGGGTTCAGGAAAAGTCAAGACCGAGGGCAGAGTGAGCTACAATTTGGACCCGTCGGACCTGGAGAACCTGAAGGCCGGGCTTCGGGATTCCCTCAGGATTTTGGTGGCCGCAGGGGCCGAAGAGGTCGGGACTTATAGAAGCGACGGTCAGAAGCTGAAATGCAAAGGGGTTAGCCAGAGGGAGCTGGAGGAGTTTCTTGACTCGGTGGGCCCAACCGGGGGGCCGATGTCTCTGGTTAGGGACTGGATGACTTACAATTCGGCCCATCAAATGGGGAGTTGTAGAATGGGAGTTGATGAGAGAGAAGGAGCGGTCGATGAAAATGGCGAAACTTGGGAAGCTGAAGGGCTGTTTGTTTGTGATGCGAGTGTTTTACCGAGTGCTGTTGGGGTTAACCCGATGATCACGGTTGAAAGTACAGCTTACTGTATTGCAAAACGGATTGCAGAGCTAAGGAGGTAAGTAAATATATTGTTTTGTTTTAAAGTACATATTCGAGACGATTGAGTATTGTGGTTAGAATATGTATATGTGGAGAAATACAGTTTAGTATGTATTTTAAAAAGCATTGGATAGATTTTGTATTATTGAATTAAGAGTTATTAGTAATGTACAATATAAATATTATGTGATGCTTGCTTTTCTTCTATTTACAGTTCACAGAATAAACCAAATCTGTGAAGAATGACAATTCGCATAAGATTTTCGAGCTGTTTAAATAGTTTTAGTCATCAGAGTCGATTTCCCGAAATGGAAGTGGAACTGTTTTCACTGCCCGGAACTTGCCAACGTTGTTGAGATGCTCGTTTTCCAATCTGTTTATGCAATAGTTAGTTGGGGATGACCAGGAATCGAACCTGAGTCCTGCAAAAATCCTACTCGAAAAAACGAATAAATAGATTTAGTTTGTAGGGAAATTGACCTGTAGAAATTCCAATGGCCTCGGCGAATGGCCTCTAAAGAAGCCAAGAAAAAGTCCAACATTCTTGACTCAACAACACCGAACCGAAACCCCATCACAGTTTCCACCCAAGCAACTCTCAGGACAACATTCAACACCTGCAGAGATTTTACCTTATAAGTACTTCTAATATCCGATCGAACCGATTCAAAATCATGAGAAATTCTTACAATGGAAATGTAGTAGATGGCCTTGTTCTTCAAGATCAAGTCATCTCGCAGCAAAAGGTTCTTGGATTTCGGGTTGAGAAGGCCCCAATCCTTGACAAAATCCCAGTACAATTGATAAACCGTAGCAAAAACCGAAGTAATTAAAACAATACCGAACCATAGATGATTTTCCTGCCTAGCGTATGTTAGCCTCGCCCCAGCTGCTACCATAGCTGAAACATATTTTCCCATATTTGCCAAATGGTTCACATCGCTTTCATCAAACCATCTTCTAGCACACTTGAATTTCAAAATAATCACAATAAATCTTTTAGTTTCAATTGAAATTATTTTCCCTTTTTTACTAAAAAATCATGTTTTTGTTACCTGCATTGCTCGCCAATAGTATGGGAGAAACGATATTACATAGGCGAGTTCAAGATATAGTCTTCCGGTTTTGCAGGTTTCGTATTGGTGTGTTTTGAAACTTCCTGCTAAAAAGTAGCAAGCAGTGGATTCCAAGTGCCTTAGAAGTGGAATCTACATCGAAAAATAAAAAAAACTACGTTATTTTCACATCGAAAAAGATCTCACAACGTCGTTATTTAACGAATGTTCAAACGAAATCACCTGGCTAGTTAGTTGATCAGCCATAAAAAAGTCCACCATTAGAACCTTATACAAAGGCGAGCAAACTATGTTGCGAATAACACGAAGGAAGCAGAAACGAGTGGATCGATAAAAGAAGTCGAAAGGGCAAATGAGCAAGGCCAAGAACATCTAGAAACACAAATGAAACAATAGAATCTATTAAAGAAAAAATCTATTTAGCAACGAATTCGGGTTATAGAGAAGTTAATGAGATGAATGCACTTACTAGGAGGAGAACACCGGGGATTGCATCAACCCGAGAAGGCGAATATCTGTTGGCCCGTAAGGAAAGATGAAGAACCATAGCAGAGACGACGGAGGTCATGAGAGTAGTCGAAATGAGAAATGCATCTCGGTACTTGAGAGATGTTGTTGATTGAAATTCGAAAATGAAATTATAGTTGATTCTTGTGTTTTTCCACATGAACAAATTGCATCCATACATGAACAAGTGCAAGCTTAGC
>CAOJBJ012171438.1:0-11097 GCA_948291685.1 Euphorbia celastroides | reverse complement strand
GAAGCAAGCCACAATGGAGCCAAGAAGCTGAGCAATCCAGTAAAGGATGCCGGTTAGGATGGTGATTTGCCCTCCAAGAGCCAACCCGAATGTAACCGCCGGGTTCACATGGCCACCCGAGATGTTAGCCCCAACCGAAACTGCCACAAATAGAGCAAAACCATGACATATAGCCACGGCTACTAGCCCCGCAGGGTCAAGAGCTGCACCACCCGTCAATTTATCTGCAAAAGGAAAACACGAAAAAAAATTACACTCTGTATATTTTACGCTGAAATTAATCTTTTTTTACAGAGAAACTGACCGTAAGCAATGACAGAACCGACACCGGCAAAAACAAAGAGAAGGGTAGAGATGAATTCGGCAATATAGGCTTTGAATGATCCTAAACTAAATGAATCATCAAATCTACCAAATGCAATTGCCATTTTTTTAGAGCAAGAATATTAGTTTGTTAGAGGGAAGTGAGCTTTTTTTACAAAAGGGGAGGAAAGGCACAAAAATGACTTTGTGGCAACACATGTATATATAGACACAATATTTCATATACATTGAATAATTAATAGTATAAAACAAGGTTCATTATTGTTAAATCAATTCATGACGAGTTGTTTATTGTATTATTATGCTTGTACATGTTCTTTCATTTTCTTTTTTTGAATATTTAAAATTAAAATAGATGGAAATTTGTTGATTTAATTAAATTTTGCATCTTTAATTTTATAGAAGTATATTGATTATCAATTAAATTATAATATTTCTATATACATAATTGGTCTATGACATGTAATTATAAATTTAATCCAAACAAAATTATAAATAATTACTTGCTTAAAGCATAAAATTGGTTTTATGAATTTTCATTTCCAAGAATTTTTAATTTTTATTTTTCTTAATTCTCTTTCCGTCATCTTACATAAACTAAGGCCCTGTTCTCTTCAATTTCTAAAACCTGAACTGAACTGAATTGAACTTAACTAACTTAACTTAACTGAACTAAACTTAATTTGTTTACATTACTTTTTCAGTTAAAATTAGTGGATTCGACCTGAACTGAACTTAATTGAACTGAATTTAACTTAACTAAACTGAATTAAACTGAACCAAATTGAAGGTGAAGAGAACATGACTTAAATGCCCTCTTAATTTTAAGTTAAAAGTTATAAATTGTTTTTGCCACTTTAACCAAGTGAATCTTAGGTATATCGACTTCATAGCAAATTTTGAAAGGAAAACAATGAAATACACCTTTTTTAATGAGAGAAATACACCCTCTTATATGCAGATTTCTAATAGCAACCACATTTTTACCTTTTTATTTGAAAGTAACACATACCATAAATGTTCTTTTTTTCACAATGCATCTCATCTTATTTAGTGAATATAACTTAATATGAGAAGATAAGAAGATGCATATGATGAATTGGAAAGTTGTTGGCAATCCTGGCTGGCATGAACTTACTTTAATAGAACTGTCTCGATGCACATCAATGATTCCTCCATGTTTTCATGCTTACCAATTTCATAGAAAAATAAAATAATCATAAAATAAATAGAAATTATTTGGGTTGTTTTGGTCCACAAACTCCACCGACCATATCATGGATGTAGTTGATTTCAAATTTTATTTTGAAAAAATTAATAAAAAAAGAAAAAAATGAGTGGATAAGATAGTATTATATTAGATTAGTGGTTTTTTTTTTCTAATTTTGTGTTGTTTTGTAAATAGGGACTATAGCATTTGGGATCCCTTTCATAAATTGGTATAATTATGTTTTGGGTAGGAGAAAAGCTAATAAAAAATGGTGTGGGATGGCATCTTTATGAAATTTTTCTTTTGGACTTGATTAGTTTTAAAATAAAAATAATGGATTTCTTTTTTTTTTTCATTATCAGCACGAATTGTATCTATAACATAACTATGCTTTTTTCTAGAGTTTCAAAAACTTGTTTTCTTCAATAATTACATTATAGGTAAGGTAACCTTCTGTTACAATTATGACTATTTGTATAATCTACTGTGACATGTCAGTTACATTTATTGTAACTCTATGCGTAAGGATCGTCAATTATTCAACACTACATTATGATTCGGTTTTAATTTAATTTCACTGGGACGGATCTTTGCAACACCTGTTGTAACTCTACGTGAAAGGATCATCAATTTCGTGTGTATTGCGACTTTAAAAATATAAGGAAAAAGGAAACCGAATTATATTTTGTTAAATTGTATTTTAGAATAATGCTAAACTATGATTTGATCGATGATATTGCACAAATAGTCACACTTATAAATCATATGTGTTATAATACAGAATCACCATGGTCAAATGTGATAATGAAAATTCATAGTTTAATCAACGTACTTTAGATTATATTGAGTTATCTATTTATGTTTAAATCAAGGTAATTATTTATTTTCGCACTACCATTTTCTTTTCTTTTTCTTTTTTATTTAAGATTTTATCATTCTTTTGCCGGCCTTTCACGTCAATGAAGAAGGAATTTGGATATCGACAATGTGATTCCATTGTCCTTTTGTGGTAGCAAATTTAAAGACTTGGACATCTTAAAGATTTCCTTTCATGTGTGACATTGACAATTAATGTAGCCATTCACGCTCCTTGTGACTTTTATCTTTTCATCATCATAAATTTGATAGAGCAAAATATCAATTATTCAATGATAAAAAAAAATATCAATTATTCTGTTGCATTTGTTTGTTCTTTGTTGTTAAAGTCCACTCTCACAACTATTCATATTGGCTGTTCTCACTTGGTTTCAAAACGAGATCTTGGTATTTCTTATTTCACAAAAAGGGTGTGTAATTTTAAAATATTTGTAAAAAGATGAAAAACTATTTTTTAATAAAAAAATCGATATCATGAAACAATATTTTTATAACTTCATTATATTATTTACTGATTAAATGTCAAGTTTAGTGGTCGAAACCTTAGTTTAATGGTTAACGTGGAATTTATGAACTCTAAAAATCCCAAATTCGAACCATATGTGTAGTGGGTTGAAATTTTTCTTCCAATTCAATGTAAGTCCATATAAAGCCATTTTTGAAAAAAATTGTCAAAATTTAAGAAAATTTCAGAAGCTATTTATTTTTTTATTACTTTTTAACATTTATTGTTACCTTTTAGTTAAAATTTATCTACACTTGGTGGTTGAAGTCTTAGCCTAGTGATTAAGGTGGAGCTTGTGAATTTTAGAGGTCCTAGATTCGAATCATATCCGGAGTGGGGTAGAGATTTTCCTTTCTATTTAATGTAAGCCCAATGTAAATATTTTTTAAAAAAATATCTACACTTCTTAAAAAACTTCAAAATTTTCACTATTGTGTATTATACTTTTGTTAACGAACTTGCAAAATTTGATAGCAAAATGAACATTTACCCCATTTTGTGAAAAAGATAACACATACTCTATTTTAAAACTGAATTGAAACACATGACATGTTTGTGTAATTTTATTTTGTTTATTGAAGTTGATATTTGGTTGTCAAAAAAACTGAATCGAAACACAAGACATGTTTTTATAATTTGCCCTGCATCAAATGAATTTATGTTACATATCCACCTTCACATATATGCTTTATATAGCTTATTTTCGGTTGATGTACACTTGACTGTGATCACAAGGACGTGGAATTTACAAAATTCAAATAATACTATGTCGCAATATTAAATTAAACCACTACTCTTATTAGACTTTAGCAAGACTTTACTATACCTACAAGATGCAACCCAATTTCGCAGAAAAAACGAGCATGTAGAGGATAATCAGATTTAAAATTGAAGGGGGGCAAAAAAGTTTAATGTTGACTGAGAACTCATGGAAAGGATTTACTACCAACCAACCAACCAAGTTTTAATCCCATGCTAGATGGGTCGGCTAATGGAAAGGATTTACTGGTTACAGAAAATAAAATTGAGCAGAATGACATGTAATGGTCAAATTTGAAGAAGTTGGCAATATGCTTTTCCCATATTAATGCATAAAGAGAGAGAATAATGCAAAAGGGGAAAGGAGGATTTCTCTATTTCTAATAAAAAGGAACATTATCTTTGTATTTTCTCAAGTCGTGATAACCATTAACGCTATCACATGATTGATCTCAGAAAAGATAATATAATTAAACACAAACCATTTTAGAAACTTCATCCAACCTGGATACCTGAAATTGAAGGATAAGGGCATGAATTTTCAGTTCGATTTTCTCTATAAATCTGTATAAAATGTCTTGTTAGTCCCCTTATATGAACAAATTCTAAGTCTATTGATGCACTTTTTTTTCCAAATATAGCGCATCGGGATTCATGTTAGCAGACTATTGGTACCAAACTTGGGAGCAATGATGCATTAGGACAAGAAATAAATATGGATTAATTCATTATATATTTTACGACAAATGCATACTTCGTCTCTTAAAATTGACACTTTTTTTGAAATGTCCCTTGAACTATCATGCATCAAATATAGGCCCCTGAATTTGGCAAAAACATAAATATGGATAAATTTATTATTTATTTTTGAAAATACGACAAATGCATACTTCATCCCCTAAAATTGGCACTTTTTTGAAATGCCCCCTTGAACTTTCGGCGTCAAATGCAGCCCCCTGAAGTTGGCAAAAATATTTACTTCAGCCTCACCGAGGGAGTTATAAAGTGTAAGGTTTTGCCAACTTCAGGAGTTGATGTGTGCAACTTTGCCAATTTCAAGGGGTTGGTTTTGAATGCCGCAAGTTCAGAGGGACAAATAAAAAAAGGTGCCAACTTTCTATTTGGCCTTAAAAAATAAAATATATCAGTTCAGTTGGCCTTTGAGCTCAAAGCCTAAAATGCAGATTAGGTCAGCTTTTGCTTGATAAAAGTTGTCAGCCTACTGAATCATTTGGCTATATCTACAACGAACCAAAGGATTCTCATGAAAATAAACTGATACAACTAAGTATTAAAAGCAAGAGATTCATGTATGCACAAATATGATAACAATCACATGCAACAAACATATTTTAAGTTTCATTATTGATAGTTTGATACCTTGCTTTGAAAAAGTTGGTCTGAATTTTGTAGATCAGTCTGTTTGCATTTCTTCAGGGAATGGGATTGAAGCACAGCAGTGATAATATCCATTTTCATCAAACACATATCTTTGAGAAAGATGAGCTTCTCTTATCAGATACTCTCCCCATTCTTCGGCTCCAAACTGCTTGAAAATTCGCCGGGCGTCGAATGAATCGTTCCATTTTCTGCTTCGCTTCCTGAAGAATTCAAATTCACGTGTCAAACGATTAATAAACAAAAAAAAAATATGGATGTGGGAAATTATTAAAGAAAGATGAAAGAAGCGTATTGGTACCCTTTCCTGTGCCTTGCATTCATCACAGTAGCATGTAGCTGCAATTCAAGAC
Organism: Euphorbia celastroides; assembly: GCA_948291685.1. NCBI lineage: Eukaryota > Viridiplantae > Streptophyta > Magnoliopsida > Malpighiales > Euphorbiaceae > Euphorbia > Euphorbia celastroides. The sequence goes on along the minus strand of CAOJBJ012171438.1, from coordinate 5,672 downwards.
AACAAAATTTCTCAGTTAACACTTATTTTATGGGCATACAAAGTCAAGATCATATTTATTGAGTTCGGGTTCGAACTGTCATCATCATTGTCAATCTCAATTTAATTGGTTGTCCTACAGTGATGCAAGTCTAATTCACACAAGATATCGGTTTCTCCCCCTCCAACTTAAAACGATAATACAACAGCCCTTCTGGTTTGTGCATTTCAATTCAAGATGAAGGAAAATAAAGTTGAAACACAGCCTGGTATCTAGATCCACTTTGATAAACATTAAAACCTCCATTACAATAAAACTGCAAGTCCTTCGGTATGGTGCTTGGAATCTTGACAGGTATTGGAAATACAACAAAATGCCATATAAGAGGTTAAATCAAAAGATCTAGGTCAAATTGCTCATTTGCACTGTTATCAAGTTAATCAAGTCCAAAAGAAACGAGAGGGGAGATGCATGCATTAGAAATATGAGCAAGGACCGGAATAAGCAAGCAATATTGCTTGGAAACAGAAGCTATTTTAAGAAGAAGCTTTGTTTGGTAGTGTGTTGAAAGCATACAGATGGGGTGAAATTCTATTAAGGCCATATAAAGGTACAAGTAATCTATTCATATCTTTTAAATTATTTGGCCTCCGCCCAATCTTAGGTTTGCCTCTACCTTAACTCTTATCTATCCTTTAAATGATCAATAACATTAGATTGTAAGCTAAGAACCCCAAACCCTAATGCAAGAGAAAGCAAAGACAACATTTGATGGAAACAAAACTACACTTAGTATATTCAAAGCCAAAGGTGGCATACTCATGAAAAAAGTCCATATAGATATACAAGGAACTAAAAACAGGTCATGCAATACCTTCAGCTTTTGTTTCGCATCCCTCTCCAAGACAAGCCCAGCCTCAACAAATGCATCAGTAATAACCTCTAAGAAAGTTAAGAAAAAGTCTCACTTAATTGATAGTAAAGCCACAAACCAGAACTGTACAGTGTTTGCTTTCCTTTCTCATTCACAAAGGCAAAACTGACATTTAATTCTAATGCAAGGAGAAAAGGATACGGCACGCTTGTAATAGTCTATCCTCACTTCCAATTTCTTCAACGGTAGCATAGAGTACGCGTGCTTTTGCCATTGAGCCTTTCATTGTATCCTATAAAGTGAAAAACCTGTGAGAATGTTTTACATACTGACATATAACAGGAGCAGTGAGCATCAAGTTGTATTCTACTTACCAGCCCCTTGAGTCTGATATAGACAGGCCGATTATCCAATGCATCCCTCACTTTTGAAGATATGCTCTAAAACAAACATGTAGAATTTCATCAATGTTGCCAGTACCAGCATAAAACTATCTTATTCAATAACAAATTACCTTTAAAACCTCTGAAGCTGCAAGAACTCGCTCCTTGTTCCAGAGCTTCAACATGAGCACAGTTAAGTGAAATGTTTTAGGCTTGATAAATATGGATTTGTCGATTCCCAACTCTGTAAAGAGCCCAATCCAATTACTTTTCAAGTTAAAAAACAAACACTACAGAAAAACTTATTAGCAAACGGATGAAACAAATATTAGCTACAGCATATTTCACAAATTTAAACCCCCTGTTAGCTGGATTTGACCAAGCAGCCAAGCCCCACATCAGATTTTGTAAGTGAAACTGGTTTACAATATATATACCGACTTGAAGATATATAAGTGGATTCAATACGCTCAGTATCACTATCAATGATTGGCAAAAAATGTCAACATACCGTAAAGAGAAACCCTACCAAATGGCGACTTTGATGCTTCAGGTTTGCTAAGTAGGTCAACTTTAACATGTCTTTCATCTTTAACATTAAGTCTAACTCCAACATTGCATCCTTTCCTCATCTCTTGGTCCTTATTTTCACTGTCAGCGCCTTCATTAGAATCATTGTCCATGTTCTCGTTCAGAGAGGAATTGCCGAGTATGGAGTTTTGGAAATTGATGAGCTTCTCAACTAATTCCGTGTTTAAAGCCAACGGAAGAGAGATGAAGTGAGAGTAATCAAGACTTGGGCTCTTTACTGCCTGTGCCATTCCCCAAAAAGAGGAGCAAAAAGAAAGAAAACATGAGTGATGTCTACGAAAAATTACAAGAAATCAGGGGGAGGCATGTACTGCAAGAAAGTAAATAACTGTTATACAGAAAAAGAAATCACAAAACTTAAGTTGAACTCAGGGAAAGAAATGATGTAACCAGCTAAGAACAGATTGAAAATTAAAGTAAGTTTCTACTCAGTGTCTGAAAGAATTCAACCCTGGATAAGTTTGAAGCTATGAAGTACTAACACTACTAAGAATGATAAGTATGAGTAATAGCTAAGAAAAATAATAAGTAATCAGGTGATATTAACTACAAGAAAGTAAATTACTATCCTAGAGACACAAATGATCACTCAAGTCAAGTTGAATTCAGGAAAAAGCCATGTAACTAGCTAAGAAAAGATAGCAAATTAATCTAAGTTTCTTCTCAGCATCCAAAAGAATTCAAACCTTGATAAATATGAAGTTATGATTTATGAAAAACTGACACCACTCGGATTGGGGACATGTGCCCGATGCACACAAAAGTGTCACAGATTTTTCTTGCTTGGAGGAGGGACACACTAGGACATGCAAGGACACAAAAATTTAGGTATTTTAGCAAGAAACTCCAAACAGTTGGGTTGATTTGCAATTTAACAAAGTTGGAAAACTAAAAAGCTAAATTAGTTGAGCTGCTTGATGAAGACACACAAAGATGTGGGATGTTGGTGGAGATAGATATGAAACAGGAATCGTACATCAGGAAATTTTCGAAATTGCCGGTTATCTTTTGGTGAGCAAGAACTGGAGGCAATGGTGTTTGTTGGTAATAGAGAAGGGCTAAATGTATTGATGGAGGACATTGCCTTGTTTAGACTTTTAAGCATTGAAGTTGAACTTAATTTGGTGAATAAATGCCCTTTGTGTTCATATACATGTAAATTTTCCATGTTCCCTCCGTGTCTGTGACTCATTTTATAAAAAGCGTAAAGTGATCATGTCCTTGTCTGTGCATTTCTTGAATGCTTTACATTTCGTACATACAGAAAATCATGGCCTAATGCATTCCACGTTAAAATAGCATACGTAAACAGTTGTAAAGAACGTATACCAGCCACACACCTCATCTATAATTTCTTGTATCTTTTCCTGAGCTCTAGTGACACTAGCAATTGAATTGCCTTCAATGGCTGCCAAAAAAAATAATGCCACAGAAATAAGATAAAAGACCAATCGCAAGTTTGACATCACATTTTCTGTCTTGTCAGAAACATAATCTCCAGATTGATAAAATAAACCTAATAGAATCGACCATTTTCCTTTTGTCTTAATATGGCAATATAATGCCCAGAATTAGACAGTGAAATGCATGTTCATAAGGATCAAGATTGCTTACAAATGGAATCCTTTGATGATGGGAATAAAATTTTAACTCCCATCTCCTCTTCAAGCTTTTGCTGTGTGGATCCTCTGAAGCAGGGAAAATAAGGAGTATAAAGGAATGCAGATCAATGCATGTTTAAAAATTCTTTAATCTACATTCAAATACATACCCTTTGCCTTTAATAAATCGAACTAGAGAAGCACCTACCTACAAACCAAGCAAAGAAGTCAAGCCCAAGCACAAAAGAATGACACGAACAGAAGTATATGAAGCAGCAAATGAAACAACAAGCAACCCACAATCTAGAGACTATATAAAGTACATAGGCAGAAGTAAGGACCTCACAGTGGGGTTGCATAGTAGGCAGACAACTGCAATGGTTGAGATAACTTAAGTGCAAAGGGATATGATCAGTTTTCAAGATTTCAGTAGTAAGCACCAGATGAAATATAATCTTAAACACCCCCTAGTTTGGAATCCTAAAGGATATATCTTGAAAGAATTCAATTAAATTAGTCTAATTTTAGGTCGAAAAATAAGAAATCATCTGCATAAAATCCATTTAATTGAGTTCCGCGGAAAATGATGGATTGTTCATTCCAAGCATACCCTACAGAAACTGGCGAGCAAGAAAGTTCCAGGATGCATACAAAAATATCTACATTGCCCAATGCTGAAATGTGATGGTGTCGAGTCAGCACCCTAGCAGATCAATTGAACTAGAGGAAAATAGTTAGATGTAACTCGAGTCAATGTCAAGTTTCTTTTCTATGAGACAGACAAACACATACAATTACAAAGAACACAAAAACATAATTGGCTCAAAATTTATTGTTGAGGATAATAAATGTTTGAGCCATCAATGTCCGACGAATAACATGACATATTTTTTATGAGTAAAGTGTTAGCCTACCTCAACAGTAAGTGAATGTTTTTCCAAAGAAAGCAAAGACTCTTCTTGACCTCTAGCTTCCATATCACAATCCATGGTGCTAGAAAAGACACTCGAGTCAGTTGCTTTTGTTACTGCTTCAACAACTTTTATCTGTTGTTGAACATTTGAAATTGAGCTAGATTCACTACAAGATACTTCATTAAGTTGCAATTCTTTGTCTGACTCAGCAGTCACATCTTTTGTACAGCCTTCTGCAAGTATTGAATCATCAATCAGAGTATTTGATAAACAAGATAACATATCTATATAATCATTATCTATACAAATCCATAAACTAATAAGAATAAAAGAAATAAGCAGCTAAGTTCTTTGAAATATTCAGAAACAAATACGGTATATCCTGGTTGGTGAGCAGCAGAAGTCTAACCTAATTGCTCATATTAAGTTTAACAGTCACTGATATCCCGCTAATTATCGAGACAAATATTATGTCCGGAGTTCATGTACCAAAAAAAAACCGTAAGTTTACTATGCAAATAGAGTTACGCACAACAAATTGACCATGCACGGAGAAAGCAAACACAGAATATGATACTAGCATTTTTTGTTCCAAAAAGGCATGATAGAAAAATAACCTTCATCCAAATTGGCTTGAGAAGAGACCGCTCTCCATGTATGAGTTACTATCCTTTGCTTTTTGCTCTTTTCCATGCCACCCAACCTGACCTTTGGTCCAGTCATCTTCTTATTAAAGCTAAAATTATAATAAGAGCAGTTTCCCTGGTACACCAGCCATATAAACAAAAATAAGAAAGCTGAAGTTGGATTCTACTACATTTTGACAAAAGTAAATTGTCTTCAATGGTAATCCATTCAAATTGCTGCCTACAAAAACTTCTGTACTACCAGAATATGATGAGTTAAACTCAAAATCTCATACCATACAAAATTTAACATCAGTTAGCACCTGATAGTAATAAGCTGGCCTCACACGAACATGAGAATTCAAAAACTGCAGCACACAGTACACTCTGCATCAGTAACAACAGCCAATCAAACAGATGAATCTAACAACCAGCATATAAATGAAACGAACCTGATCAAGTAATTGAAAACAATATAAAAACCTCAAAAGCTAGCTACACTGACTGAAACTCAGACAGCAAGACTAAATTCACTTCATGAAACCTAATTCTACTGTATGAAATTCGATCGATAACAATGGCGTAATATTTCCAATTGTTGATGCAATAGTGAATAGGAAGCGGAGAAAAGTGAGCGAAATGGTACTTGAGCTACAACTTTTTTGCGGCGAAAGAGAAAAGCTGACCTCGGGGAGAAGATTGAA
>CAOJBJ012170609.1:0-14077 GCA_948291685.1 Euphorbia celastroides | reverse complement strand
CCCTCTGAGAAGAGCTTACTTGTTAGTTGTTCCTTCGCTAAGCTAAACTCAGTAGCTGAGTCTCTGTCTTCTTCATCATTTCAATTCCATTTCCACAGTTTGTTCAAATTTCCTCGTGATTCTCTTCACGCCAATCTTCTTCCTTCCCCGTGAATTTCACTACGCTTCTTCATCTTCAGCTCTCCTCTCTGTTCTTCTCTCCTCATCATTCTTATGGATCTAATCCAATCGGTTTTATAGTTTGATGATTCCAGCTCCTTCTTCTTTCTTCTTATTGCATTGCATTTTTCAGCGGGATAAATGCTGACGGATTTCAGCTGAAAAATTAGATTCATAAATGAAGCAGCGGAAGGTCCTTCTGCACCAGAAATCTCTTCCTCGGTACATATGGAGAGGGAAATTGATAGTTGTTTTGTTGCTAGGGTTGTGCTTTGGGAGCTTGGTTCTGATGCAAACTCAGTACACTCGGATTTTGGAGCTGGCTTCTTTGCGCGCTCATTCTGTTCGCAATCCGAAAATCTCGTTTCTGTTTATTGCTCGAAATCGGCTCCCTCTTGATATGGTGTGGGATGCTTTTTTCCAGGCAAGTTAGCATCACAAACATCTTTCTATTTTCTTTCTCATAATTACAAGTTTCCAGTTATGATAGATTTTCTTTCTCGGTGATTGATGATTTAACAGGCTGTAATTAGAAATCATTTCAGGCTGCATTATATAGCTTTATTTCAAATGAATTAGTACAACACTACGGAATTAATTTATTGAGAAAATGCGTTGATTTGTTGAAGCCTTGAATTCTATTTTTAGCAGATCATATGGTTCTCCTTGAGCGCTTATTATTATTGGGATGGAATGAAACCTAATGGGCTGGCCGGGTTTTTTTCATTATTACAATGAATTTGCACTATGTTTTATGTGCCTTCAACTTTATATATCTCGGTTGAATTTGCGATATATTTAGAAAATATCAACGGAATCCTAATCTTCAGCATGCTTTCCTTTCAGATCAGTATGCTCTTTGCTTCTGTGATTTTATAGCATCCTTTGCTTCCGTATGATGATTTCTCTGAGAACAAAGGGGAATAACTTGTTCGAAATTTTTCTGTATTTGTGAAATTTACTCTCTTAGAATGTGCTTCAGCGATAGTTTCTAGCCCTTACATTGTATTTGATTGTTTTTTCTTTAACATTAAAGCTCTTATGTGTTGAGGTATCATGTTAATGAGTTGCATGGTGTTTTCAGGGTGAGGAATCTAGATTTGCAGTTTACGTCCACTCTAGGCCCGGCTTTGTACTCAATAAGGCAACGACAAGATCCAACATTTTTTTAAATAGACAAGTAAATGACAGCATACAGGTTCACTTCCTACCTTTGAAACTGATATATGTGATTATTGTTCTGTTTCTTCATGCAAATACACATTGTGCACAAAAAGCTTACGCAAGTCTTAGGGCTGCTTGCAATTTGCAATTCTGTTAATGCTTTTTTTCCCTTATTAATTACATCGAAGTCCATATGAACCGCGCTCCAGACTTATCATTTGCTATTTCTTATTTTATTCGTGCGGCATTTCTGCATCTAATTTCAGGTAGACTGGGGAGAAGCAACTATGATTGAGGCAGAGCGAATCTTGCTTAGGCATGCCTTAGAAGATCCTCAAAATGAACGCTTCGTTTTCCTATCAGATAGGTGAGAAATGGTTGCAACTGTAGTGTAGATAGCAATGCTATGCCATGAAAGTACATCAAGGGTTGCTGTATTGTATTGTGTTTTTCTTCTTTTACATGTAATTTCTCAACTTAAATAAATAAATAAATTGCAAATATTCTATTTGTAATGAGCTTTAATCTACTTGAACTTGAAGCTTTTGATAGCATGCAATTTGACTACCTAACAAAATTTCAGTTTTCTGATTTCCTTCTCAGTTGCATACCTCTGTACAACTTCAGCTACACATATGATTACATAATGTCAACTACAACTAGTTTTGTAGACAGGTAAAGTGCCACATTTTGATGTACATTTTGCACTCCATTTCGCATATGCTTTAAAGTTGCAATGTGTTAACAGAACTGAATCTGCTTTATACAGAGAGAATTAAGATGATATGCGTTTCACATTTTTGTTGCATGACCATCTCATCCAATGTTGTTTTTGTGTATTTTCTGACATAAAATGCATTTGGTATCCCTGATTAGTTCTTAATCTTTTCTGTTGGTGATTAAACAAACAGTTTTTGGTATGGCATTATCAACACTAGTAACATGTAGTAAGGATACAGCATATGACCTGTCAGTTTAACCAAATCTTCACCGGTTTCTCTAAGGTTTCTGTTTTGACTAAGTTTATTGTCGATGTTCTTAAAGTGTGCTCAAGAACGCAGCTGACATGTGCATCTAGTCTTGTATGAAACTATGAATCCCACACACCATAGTACCAAAAGAATTTTGGTACTTAATATTTTCATGAGTGAGGGGCCCTTTGTCTAAACGTCCCAAATTTGGGGTGGAATGTAGCAAAATTTTGGTTTGGGGCTATGTGTAAGTGCTTCAAGTATGAGGGGGTGTTTATCCAAAACTCTGCCTTAAATTTTTTAGCAAAAGACTTTCATGGAGAAAATTGTAAATTCTTCTTTATAGTTTATACAAAAGTACTTTCTAATGTGATGTAGCATATTGTTTATATTGGTCAATGTTAGGTTTCTTCTTGAAATGCTTTATCCATGTCTCTTTTTGAATAAATTTAAGTTGGCAAACCGGAGTAAATAAGCGCTAACCTTGATTTTGTAATGCATTTTGAATGCTGGGAGCAGTTTTGCTGATACGAAAGAGGGACGCTACAATCCAAAAATGGCTCCAGTCATTCTTGTTGATAAATGGAGGAAAGGGTCCCAGGTAGTGACTTTCTAGCCTTCATTGCTTTTTAAGCTTGATAATAAGCTGCACAAATGATTTAACTCTTTGATGGTATATGTTGTTGCATTTTTTGCGTGTCTTATGCTATTTCCTGTTTTGCTTTTCTTGCAGTGGGTTGTTCTGACAAAAAAGCATGCAGAGGTTGTGGTGAATGACGCTAGAGTCTTTCCTATATTCCAACAGCACTGCAGGGTAAGTTTCTATGACTTTTTTTTATTCTTGACAAAATTATTCTCTGAACATAGGTCTAATATATAGGTCTTTTAGCCGGTATAATCACGTTATTCTTGTATTGTCATTCGATATAGATGTGGTTTACAGATAGCTTGTCAGATTGTTTTATCAGCATAGTTTAGCACTTGCAATTTCAATTTTTATTACATTCTTCAAGACTTTTTTTACTGATTCGGAATATCTTAAATACTAAGAATGGATGTCCAATGTGGCCTACTTTTTGTTTGGGTAAATTTGTTTTTAGTTAATGAAGCATACAATCTTCCAAGCTCATTGGTTGTTTTGCAATTTTTATTTTCTCACCTTTTAAATTGTTCATGCAGAGGAAATCCCTTCCCGAGTTTTGGCGAGACCGCCCTGTTGTAAGTTTCTCTAGTTTTGTTGGTGCTGAATTATGATACCTTTACTATTTAGCAGAGCAATTTGGAGCTTCTGTTTTTGAATTGGATTTGAAAATGCTATGCAGTAACCATATATTTCTGTCAAATTCTTTTCATGATCAGCCAGCAGACAACTCCAAGGAGCAAAATTGTATACCTGATGAACATTATGTCCAAACGTTATTGGCTGTAAGATTCTTATTTTGCTGTCCTGAGCCCTTTCTATGGACTAATGAACTGGATTAGACAACCCCACAAGTGAATGGAACTCTTGACAATTACTATATCTGACTGAAAATACCCTGAAAACAGAATTTCCTCTTAATTTTCTACATCTCTATCTAGCTGTTTCATCAACTGCATATATATCCAAATCTAATTTTTCACAAGAAGAACATGGGTTTTATCTATTATTTTGGATAGTGTCAATCTATCGACCAACAGCTCAATGCTGAGATCCCAAAAGTTTTTAATGCTTTCATAAAGGTTCAAGACACCATATTCGGATAAAAAAACAATCGGTTTCCAGAAAGCTTTCTGCTCTGTGAATTTGCCCCATGCTGAACCCACTTCCAGAATTCAAGTGTAAACTGCATATAGAAACTGATAGATGTCATAGTCTAAGCTGTTTTTGTTCTTTTTGATTCTCAGCAATCGGAAACCAATTTATAACTATCAGAATTAGATATCACAGTAAAGGATGACAAAAAAATTAAAAAATGTTATTTGCTTCTTGCTTGTTTCTCGCTTTCTGAAGCATGCGCTTGGTCATCATAATGCAGCAGGAAGGCCTTGAAGGAGAAATTACACGGAGGTCATTGACCCATAGTTCATGGGATGCTTCGTCTACTAAAGTTGCTGAACGCCGTGGATGGCATCCTGTTACATATAAATACTCTGATGCAACTCCCACGCTTTTACAGTCTATAAAGGTATTAGCTAGCCAATCTATTGTATTTTTAGTGATTATTCTTTGTTCTTGGCTGATGCTTGAGTTATAGAAGCTTCTTTTTCTGCCTTTTAAGCCACTGAAAATTTGTTATTCGGTAGCTTCACTCCTATACCAACGTTGGAGCCAGTTTTGTGCCCATGCCTGGTGGTCCTGAACAGTAGATAAAGTCCTTGGAAAAAATTTGTTATTTATCGCTTAGTTTTCTGTTTTTGTATTTGAAATGAGTTCGTTGAAGGCCATTGAAATCTATGAATGCTATTATTCATTGTGACATTATTTGGATCAGATAATTAGTGTTACTTTCTATTCAGGACATTGACAATATTTATTATGAGACCGAATATCGAAGAGAGTGGTGCAGCAGTAAAGGAAAACCTTCTAAATGCTTCCTATTTGCAAGAAAGTTCACTCGTCCTGCTGCTCTACGCTTGCTTAATATGGTAAAGTCCAAACTTTTTCTAGTATATTCAAAGGCATTGAGAAACTCAAAATTCAATGATACTTCACGGATTAACCAATAACTTTTGTTTCCTTGTATATGCATGGCTCCTTACATGTGACAAAGTTAAACTATTTACTTGTGTTTTTAACTATCAACAGTCTATGATCGGAGCTACACGAAAGGCAATGAAGAATCGTGATTCATAACAACGCCCAAGTGAATCTTTAGGTATGTGGTAGATATGAGTGGTTAGTCTTAGACTATATATGCAACAATAAATCTGATTCAGTGTGCAGTGCAAGATATTAGTAAGCTGTAAATCAGAGAGGAAAAGGAAAAATATCAGGAGCGAAAATCTCATCATAGTGTACATTTTCTATTACGAATATAAAGGAATATATATAATATGTTTGATCTCTTATATTCACGATATTATACATGTAATCGAGACTTCGAGACTAAGGTTCAGTTGTGTTCTGTCTTCATTGTCTGCACACCATTAGATGGATTTTAGATTGCATACAGCCAAATTTGCTGGTTGACCGGTCCGGGCCTACAATGGAACTTGTTGCAACCAGATTTCTGCATTATGAGTTGCGAGTACGCTATAACAGGTAGATTTGGCATATATTTTAATGGATTGGACAGATTTGATGTGTTTTATGTATCAGGGAGATAAATTGTTTGCTTTTGTGTCAATTCCATTATCAGGGCTAATAGATTGCTGAAATGTATCTCCTTTTGCCATTTGGGCTAATAGATCAGATGAAGGGGTTGAATTTCGAATCTATATCTTTTATCTTTACATTAGAAGGTGTACCGAATAAGATAAATTTAATTGGTTGATTAGAAATTAAATGTTTGTATCAATTGTTTCTTTTATAAAAGTGGGACTTTTTCTAGAAAGATAAAAGTGAAACAAACAATTGTTTCTTTTAAGTGGGACTTTTCTTATAAAGAAAAAAGGGAAACTTTTAGGCAAGGCATCTGAATCTCCATCATCTAGCCAAAAATAGGACCAACCCTTTATGGTGTGTTCCATTAGCCGCTCTTGGCTTGTTGTTTTCTATTTCTTTTTGTAATAATGTATAAAAACCATCCTTAAGTTGGTTCAAGTTGTCATTTACCACTCCGAACTTTTAAACGTTTCACTCTGCTCCCTTAACTTGGCAAAATGTTTCACTTTGCCTCCTTAACTTTGCAAAACGTTTCACTTTGCCCCCCTCAATGCCACGTGTTAACTTCTGGTTGGTTTGATTTTTCAAAAATTATAATTTTCTTAACCAACCAGAAGTTAACACGTGGCATTGAGAGGGGCAAAGTGAAACGTTATGTCAAGTTAAGGGGTAAAGTGAAACGTTTGAAAGTTTGAGGTGATAAATGACAACTTTAGCCAATTAAAGGATGATTTTTATGCATTTTTCCTTTCTTTTTTCAATCCATAAATTTGTATTTACATTAATCATGGAAAATATATTTTACTTGTTCTCCATATGACTCGAACTCTTTTTCAGCTTTTGTCAATCTGATTAGTGATATTCATCGAACAATTGAAAGTGTTTACGAATCAGCATTTAATGAGAAAACCTGAATTAGTTTCGGTCATTGCAACCTTTTTAGGCTTGCTAATTGTAGATAGTATATATTGGACTTGTCCTTTGGATAAGTAAAGTAGCTATTTCAATTCTGTTATGTACAATTAGTAGTTTAAGTTTGATAATCTAAGATCCTTCTTTATGTTAATTAAATCAACAAATTTGGTCATACGATCCTACTATGATAACCATAATGGTCATTGGTCAATTACTATATATATCGGATCAAAATATCAATCAACTTTAAAAAAAACCCTTGTATGGTTGTAATGACCCGCGCAACGAGACATAAATCATTTCCCACCAAATATCAATAATAATATGGTCATGCTTAAGCATGCTAAATATTACTGATCACTTGCTCTTAACACAAGTAATTACTCGCAGTGATGCATTAATTGTTGAGTGACAAGACATTATGATCACTTGCCGAAGTTATTTCAAAACAGTTTTAAACAACAAGGATTCGAGTTACAACTTAATTCTATGTTAATATCATCATTTATTACTTTCAATTTACTCTGATATTACAAATCAACTAACTTAAATATTAGCGTGACTTCATCACAATTCCGTTCGAAATTTTTTTAACCCATTTTTAACAACTTGAACATTTATATGTCGCGCAATCAAAAGAAACTATTGTTTCACTCTAACAAAATCTCATATTGATTGAGAGTTGCGATAGACTAAACACACCTACCTACAATGCACAGCTACAAAAGTTTTAAGAAGCAAATAAGTCAATGGGTGAAGACGCAATTATGCAAATCTATCCGGCATAATTCAACAAAACATTAAGTTTAGGGGGAGGAAACTAATAATTTGGCATTCTCTCTTTTCCCCACATTTAATTTCACTTATTTCACAGCACAGGCTTCAATAACCAAACAAACAATACTCGCGCACTCTCAAAACCCCCTCTTCCCTCTCTCAAATATTCTTTCGCTCTCAACAATCCCTCTTTCGATTCCTGAATTACGATCTTCTGCATCTTTCCTTCTGCTATTCCTCTCAAGTAAGGTAGATTCTGTTTCTATTCCGTTAATGCCGAGTCTAGTTTTCTGTAAGGTATATTTCTGCTCCTGTTATTGTTCTGAACTTTTGTTTATGATCTCTTCAGCTGGATTATTGCCGTAGCTGGGTTTTCCGTTATTTATGTTATGTATATCTGTTTGACTGTGTTTGGGTTTATTGATACTGTATAGCATTTTGCTTATCTTGATAACTAGAATTCGTTGATTTTTAAGGGTCGGCTAGATGTTTGTAATCATAATTTTGTTGACTTCCGTTTGTTTTATGGTTTTACTTGCTTGGCTTGTCACTGGTTTGTAAGCACATTCTTTTGTCTTTAAATGTATGTTACATCCTTACTAATTAATGATCTCGGTTTGTAAAAAATGTGCGAAGAAATAATTGTGGTGAGCTGTTTGATAAAGATACGGCGATGAAATGATCTGTAAATAGAAGTGGCGACCAGGAGCATCTAAATGATTATTTTTGGGTGGACTAGGTGAATAGGGAAACGCTCGCAATGAGTGAATAACATTGGTTAACCACGCTAAATTTTGTTGCTTGGAAATGTTCACTCAAGTTCTGCCCCTCATGACTCAAGTTCATGTTCACCACTTCATAGTAGCTTGTTATGACATATTAGCAATGTCGTAGGCAAACTTTTTTGTGCATATGACTTATACGTTAATATTGGGGACTGGGGAATGACAAATTGTGACCATTGGGAGAGAAATTTTTGCCGGAATGTCTAACTCTTGGTAGATTATAACTTAGGTGTTTTACCTGTTTTAGCCTCGTGTTACTCTTCCATATAGATTATGGATTTTAGATTTGCGAATTCTTTTATCCTTTTGTATATGGCGAACACATTAGGAGAGTCTTTTGAAGAAAGAGAAAAACGATGATGAAAATAATGTAAAGAACCCATAAATTGCAATTTATTTGAAGGTGTAAGATGGTTACTGCCTATCAATTCTTAGTTCTTACAGGATTAGTGGTACAAAGGAGTCTCTGATCAGTTTCTTGCATCTTCTAGTTATAGCATACTGATGCTATGTCTTGGCTACCTTGTCAGGAAATGTGTTGGGCATGGGATTTCGCAAATTTTCTTTAAGAATTTAGAATAACAACATTTTCCTTATATCGATTTGTCAAAACTTGATTACGCTAGCTCACTAAGTGCTTAGAATGGACTGATGGTGTCTCAACCAGGCATAGATGGTGTTGCAGCATTGCTTTATAATATTGTACTCTGTTTATATGCAATAGCTCATGTTGTTGATAAATTTTTTAAATGAGTTTGTGGCAACTTTATTTTTTTGATAGATGAATACAAACGTATATTGAAGATTTGATGATGTTTATTGTTTCGCTCCACTCTAGGTATCATCTAGTTTCTAAGGAGTTCACACACGATCAAGTGATTCTGTGACGATATCAGGTTAAAGTTTTAAAATTTTGACAGCACAAGTGCTGCTTTATTATAATTTTCAATGCTCAGAATGGAGCTAAAAAACTCATCAAAGTCAGGAGATCTTTCACCTCCTGAGCATGCTAGTGATCCTGAGGAGAAGGAAGTTAGTGATGAGGATGACGATGATCGCAACCATAAACATCGTAAAAGGGATACTCGTTCCCAGTCTTTGGAAAGAGATACTTTGGAACCAGTTTTTACACGGGCGTATAGGAAGCGCTATAAACCATTTGAAAATGGGCGTTCTCTTAGGGAAAATGAATTTCAAGACGGTGGAGCCGGGAAAAATCTCAATATTTCTACTCTAGATAAAGATTTCACCTCAAAGTTTGATAAAAGGCATTCCGGCATGGCACCGATATCTCGAGGGAATGTGGATTTAAACCAAAGGATAAGGTCTAACCAATCATTTCCTGGAGAGCCTAGTCATGGTAGGGGCAGAGGAAGAGATTCTGGTTATTGGAGTCAACGTGATAGATTTAGCTCAGTTGACTTTGCTTCTCAAATGGCTCAGCATGGTTCAATTACTCCAGGCCTCTTTCCTGGTAGGGGGTTGCCAAATGCGCAGAATGCATCTTGGAATGGCTTTGGATTGATTCCAACAATTGCTAACGGTGGCCTAGAGGCACTTCATTCCATTGGTTTGCAAGGAACACTTAGACCAGCAGTAAATAATAATATGGGGATTCCTCGCCCGCGATGTAGAGACTTTGAGGAGCAGGGATTTTGTTTAAGAGGGGACATGTGTCCAATGGAGCATGGTGTCAACCGTATTGTTGTTGAAGATGTTCAGGTATGCGTTTCAAGATACAGAGCTTCTGTTTATAAGGTCTTAGATCTTTCAAAGGACGGAATCATGCATGTAATCTGATGGTTTCATTTTGTTTCTGCAACTGAATTCATTTCCATTGCATTCTTGGTTGGTCCATTTATTGTCACCTATATGCAAGAAGAGGTTTATTTCAAGTTAACTTTTTAGATTGCTGACATCTTGTCTGGATTAACCTGACCAATTATGTAGCAGAAGAGAGAGTACAAGAAGTTATGTTTATCTTCTAAAGTTTTCTTGTACAATTTACATTTTCCGTAGCCTCTTAATATGTTTGTTAAGGAAAACTTGCGGCATGATGTTCTCTGGATAATGTATGATTTGTTTTGACTCTCCATTTTTCCTACGTTGGTTAATTTTAGTTGCATGCCATTTCTATTTATGACTTGAACTTTTAGAAATTGGAGGCGTTCTAGATTGTTAATGTCTAATCATGTTGTGGTGGACAATTTGTGTTAAGACTTTTAACTTGAAGAAATAGCTGTTAAATGACGAAGAAACTACATTAGGTCAATTGCATCCTAGGGTGCAAGGCATACTATCCAAATTAATTATTTAACCTGCAAATGTTTTGAACATTTGGAGTAATTATTAGCCCCAGTTTGTGGCTGTGTCAGATGGATTATCAATCTTAACTCACTATGAAAATTATTTGCATTTTTTTATTTTTTTTGGCAATTACCATTTTCCATATGACACATACAAATACATTTGTGCTTTCATAATAATGTGTTGAATATGCTTCTATTATTTTTGCTGAAATTTCATTGCTTGCATTTTCTTTAGATTTGGTACTTGGTTTGAAAGATATTTTTTATTCTTGCGGGCGTATTGTTGGTTTTGCACTATTAATTTGCTGTTTGGCATTCTCCAGAGCCTTTCGCAGTTCAATCTTCCTGTTTCACTTTCAAGTGCTCCACTGGTGGGACCAACCGCTGGACCAGGGGTTCTACCATCAGTCGTTGCTCCTTCAACCACTTTAATGAACAGTAAATCACATAGCAGAAGTAGTAAGCCTGGCGCAGTGGCTGATGATGTCATGTTCAGTGGTGCATCTTCTGGTTCTGCTACTGTTAATGGAGCTGACTTTTATGATCCAGATCAGCCGCTTTGGAATCACAATGATCCCAAAGCATCAAACCCACATTTAGATTTACATCCATCCAAGGATGATGAAGCTGGGTCCTTTATGAGTGCAGATACTCCTGAACATCATAATAGCAGGTTGCATGATGGCATTGACAATGAATCTGCACTTAGAAGCGCTAGATTTCCTGTTAAAAGTATGGAAGATTGGGATGCATCAGGCCGTATTCAAGGTAGTTCTCATCAAGGAAAAAGGATCATTCCTGATGATACAATCCCTAGTGTTATGGACTCTTCAGCCAATGCACAGGGTGATGCCTCCCGTTTTATGAGAAAACCGTCTCAAAAGGCACAACAGACACTGTTTGTATGTGGCATCCCAGAGAAAAGCAACAGCAAAGGTGCTCTCCTTTCGCATTTTCAAAAGTTTGGAACAGTTGTCGACATTTATATTCCATCAAATAAGGAGCGGGCTTTTGTTCAGTTTTCAAAAAGGGAAGAAGCAGAAGCTGCTCTAAGGGCACCGGATGCTGTAATGGGAAACCGCTTTATTAAGTTATGGTGGGCAAACCGTGATACCGTACCAGGCAATGGCATAAAAAATAACAACATTGGATCTTCCACTCACTATGGGTTGCCAGCTTCTCCAGTACCATCCCAACTTAGTTCTGTTAACAAGGGGAAAGGTAATATTCTGGCTGCTGTTTCTGAGCCAAGCGCCACAAATGGATCCAACCCTCCAACTTTACAAAAGAAGCTAGAATTGGAGCAATTGAAGGAGGAACTCCGCAAAAAGCAAGAGCTCCTTGCTCAGAAGCGTAGTGAATTCCGCCGCCAGTTGGACAAACTTCAAAAACATGTATGCTCACCTCATCTTTGATTGTTAACTTGCATGCGATTTTTGTCTTGTTATAATCATTTGTTATAGCATGTTCATATTGTTTTGGAGTACACTAGGCACTGGTAATGTATACCAACCAAGCCCTAATCCCATGCTCGATGGGGTTGGCTATATGGATCATCTGACGCCATGCAGCTTTGTATGTCGATGATCCATATGGTAGTGTGACAAATTTTTTACGTGCTGGCTGCCTACCTACCACACAACCGTCCTTCTTTATCCAGGCTTGGGACCGGCAATGTGCATATGCACATCGGCGAAGTTGCACTGGTAACGGTATAAGACCGTAATTGTGAAGCCGAGCGTGCTCCTGCTATATCCGTTCACTCATTGGTGCTGGCAGATTTTATCTGTTGTCAGCAATTTTATGAGAAGTCATGCTGAAAATAAGTAAAGTATGTCAAGATGCATCAATTGATTTCCTTAAGAAGATTGGGGTTTTCAGGATCTCTTGAAATTGATTTCGTTTTCATTCATTTTTTACATATATATTGGAATTTTCGCTCTTTCAGGCTCCAGTAAAAGGAGAGATATCGTCTGAACCTGTGGCTAAGAAACCTAGAGTTAGCATAGCATCTGATGCTTCAAAAGTTACCACTCCTAGGCCCTCCAATCCAGCTACTAATATGCAATCCCATCATTTTGAGACACCTGTGGATAAGAATAAGTCCACCGAGAATGTCATATCTGCTAGTCCCAAGACTGAGGCACCAGCAGTGAAGCAGGAATCTTCAGGCTTAAAGCAGCAAATACGTCCATTCGCAGCTGCAGGGACTCCCTTTTTGGTGAATCGATACAAATTGGATAACCGGCCCACAGCATTCAGAATCATGCCACCTTTACCGTTGGGCTTGGCAAATGTAATTTTAGCCTCTTTTCTCTTGTCTTTTTTTCTGATCTTACAAAGTCCTGTTTTACCTGAGGTGTTTGTGTAAGAATTACAAAGGGTTAACCTGGTGCCTTTTGTCTTCTAGGTTGATGCATTGAAGGAGCACTTCTCATCACATGGAGATCTTTCGAATGTTGACCTTGAAGAGACCGAAGTCACTGATGATAGTTCTGGGCGAGAAGCACCGAAACATTTCTCAGCTCGTGTGACTTTCATAGCCCGTCATTCAGCTGAAAGGGCATTTGCAAATGGTAAATGCTGGCAAGGTCATAAGTTGCAATTTATGTGGGCCACATCTGGCACAGAAAATACTCGGTCTGCCTCAAAACGTCTTGTAGATACTGATTCTTCACCAGCAGAAAACTTACACCAAAAGGAATCCAACGAAAATCCGGAAAGTAATTTTCATGTGGAATATGCTGATGAGTTGCTCGAGGTCTCTGAAGCGTCTCCAACTTCATTACCCGGCGAAAACAATTCACCTGAATCTGGAGGAAAAGGAATATGGTCCAACTGCTGTATCTGAAGAGAAATAATCATCTGCAGACAATGCTTGTTGATGCCGGCTGATTGTTGGATTTGTACAGTGAAGTAAACTTGTTATATCTGTTTTTGTTTCGGTTCTTCTTATATGGGTTTATTAGAAATTCCTTAAAAGTTAATTTGCTAATGTTTTTCCCCATGTGTAAAATTTTGTGGTTTTTAATTGCCAGGTCAGAATGGCAAAATCATAATGTCTTTCATTTTAGATGCTTAGAAATAGAATTAAAGAAGTAAAATTGTGTTAATAGGCCACTGTATTTTATGCCAATGGTCTCTGGACTTTCAAGTGCATCTCTAATTGACCGATGCATTTCGTTTCCAAATTCTTGCACCCACTTTCAATTCTCGGTTTACAGTTTACGTTACGTTAGTGACAAAATTATGTGACAATTTTTGTAGTTGAAAATCTGTTTGTCGAATTTTTTCAAGGAATCTAGTTTCATGTTAGTATATTTGTTGCTCCATGATCCTCATGAAAATATGGAATGTGACACTGACGGAAAAGAATTTTTCTGTGCAAAATGTGCCACTATGTTATATGTTATACTTTTATCCTTTTTTTACACATGATCATCTATTTAGCTTTGTGTCACGCAATTCACTACCTTTTTTCTTGTTTGAACAAAAACGTGCTAATGTTATGAAACGTTGAAAACTACATTGATAGTCATGTGTCATACATGGATTATATGGGCCAAAAACTAACAAGTTGCTTAGTGAAAACAAAATGGATAACCAAAATAGGCAAATGGGGACACTCCAATAAGTGTCTTGGGTTTTGGCCGTTTAAGTGCTGTAATTTTCGTTTAGGCGTTAATTTGT
>CAOJBJ012170004.1:0-15268 GCA_948291685.1 Euphorbia celastroides | reverse complement strand
TTTGAAATCTCTGCCGGAAGGTTTCTTTGTCTGTGAATCGAGATCTATGTGGTCCTTCATCGGCTTCAGCTCCTCCTCCCGAACAATCTCCGGCTCAATTACAATAGGCTCCTCTTCCTCTATAATCTCTTCAATTGGATTTGCGTTCGAGTTCCTCGCGGTCAGAATCGGCTCGTTGAATTCCCGGATAATGTCGCCGCTCTCTTCGCCTATCTCATTCTCGGTCTCCGATTCCGATTCGATTTCGTCCTCCTCTTTGGACTCGAGAACCGGAGGATGAACACTGGAGCAGGAAATCCGCGGCTCAACCTCGATTTCCGAAGCTTTAGCGGCGGAATCCTTCTCCTTCTTCAGCGGATTCCGTTCGTCGTCCTGGTGAAAGAGGGACCACAGAGTGCTACGAACCCTAACGTCACACGATTTCCTCTGCGGCTCAAAAACGCCGGAGAAACCTTCGTTTTTAGAGGCCGAGAACGATTTCGTACGCCGGAGCTCAGGGAAGAACGAGGTCCGGGAGGAGCCGCCGGCGGCGGAGGGCTTGAAGATGGCTTTAAGAGCGGCGGTGGCGGTGGAGGAGGTAGGGATGGGGGGTCTGCGGGAGGAGGAGGCGGCGGAGGAGGATTGATCGAGCACGGCGAGGCGCTCGCAGAGGCATGAGGGGCAGAAGCCGGTGAAGTGCTCGTCGGGGTGGCGGTCGCAGGAGGTGGAGGGGCGGTGGGGCTGCGGAGGCTGCGGCGGCTGGAGCTGTGGCGGTTCGGCGGGGGGATTCATTACCGGCGGCGGAATTGGGAGCAAAGAGAGGTCATAGTAGGGAGGAATTGGAGAAGAAGAAGAAAAAGAGACAGAGTGAGTGAAGAGAGTGAGAGTTTGTTTGTTTGTTTGGGTGAGAGAGAAAACAAAAGAGAGAGCACACTGTTTGGTTCCAACGGACAGTGACAAAGCGATGAAAGAGATACTGAGAGAAAAGGATATAAGAACAAATACAAATATTATTATTAAGTTTTCTTCCGGTTAAATTACATTTCATTAAATTTTAAATAAATTTTATTAAATTTCATTAAATTTTAAATAAAATTAAAGTTTAATACATTTCGATCAGTTCAATATAAATTTTAAGTTTTTCAAATTTCAGTGAATAAATTTTATTTTATTACTATTAAATTTCAATTCAATTCAATTTAGTTTAAAAAAAACAGAGTTTAAGTTCAAAATTTGATGGCTTTTCCGACAATTGTTTTTGAATATCTAGATGCTCAACAAGATATATGAGTGTTTGGCTTATTATTTGGTTGAATATTCAGTTCAATTTCACTAAATTCGGTTCATTTCAATTCAAAATAACAAGGCCTAAGTTTGTGTTTTAACATTTTTCCCAACAATTGTTTTTGAATATTCGGATGTTAAACAAGATATAAGAGTGTTTGGTTGATTGTGTTTTTAATCGTATTGGAGATAAAAGTTATTAGCAACACGTAAGAGTTAACAACAACTAGCATAGATAATTACAACATCTTAGTTAAAGTGGCATTGTAATTCAACTTAATTGATCAGTTAGTGACATGCTTTGAGTATGAATATGAAATGAGATAAGAGGATCGGGTTGGACAATGTTCTCACTTTAGCTGTTATGACTGTCAAAAAATCACATGTAAAGTAGAAAAATTATACGTTCGTGCATGGAAATTTGAATGTATTTGTTGGAACGGATGAGAAGATTTAAGTGAGTATAAAGTCAAAAACAAATGTTTCCATGTGAGTGTTTATACCTTATAAGGTTAATTTTACAATCAAAATATGCTTAAAACGGTTGAAATTCAAATTGCAATGATTTTTGTCTTTATATAATGCTGTCTCCTCGAAAATCTACATTTATTCCTATTTGTGGTATTTAGGATTTTATCTTGTAATTGCATTTGGTGAGTCCGAGCTTAAGTTAGCAAGAGAAAATGGAGTTCAGATTCCAGGTTATCCACCTAATAACATGTTTATGGTAAATATGTCTTCCAAGTTTGATAGTTTGATTTAATTCACTTAATAAAAATATTATATTTTCAAATAAATTGCGAAAACAGAAGAAAATAACTGATTATTCCGTACATTTGAATACATTTTTTTACGGATATTTTTCCTTATATAAGGGGTCGTACTTATATAGCTTTTAAACTCGTTTCTAAGTTAAACTGTCAATGAAATGGTCAGTATAGAATCCTAAACTCTTGTAACGAAAAGTGCAACAATGAATTTTAACTGCATATGTAACTGAACCTCAAAGATATCGGGGAGCATTTCAACCATTTATCACTCAAAGTTCATACACCTACAAGTTACGAGGTTTATTGAGACTAGATACGACAATTTCCAACTTATACGGAAAATAGTATATTTATGGTAAAAGTATCTTCTAAATTTGATAGTTCGATTTAATTTACTTAAACATGATACTTCATTTTTTAAAAATTTGCCAAAAACAAAAGAAAACAACCTATTAAACCGTACATCACGGTACATTTTTTCGGATAAATGTCTCTTATATGAGAGATAGTACTCATATAGCTTTGAAACTCCTTTATTAGTCCATTTACCAACGAAACGGTTAGTATGTACTCCAGTGATTCTGTAACGAAAAGTTCAGACAACTAATATAACAGTAACAAATTTTGACCGCACACTTATCTAAACTCCAACAGTACCGGGGAGGACTTCAACCATTTATTACTTGAACCGCCATACACCGGTAAGTTCAGAGTTATATTGAGACCGGACACGACAAGATCGAAAGCGAATTAAAATGTATAAGAGCAAAAATAAAAGGGAAAACAAAAAGAGAAAAGGAAAAGGCAAAAGGGCGTAGAACCCACACACTGAGGTATTGTAAGATGACTTGCTTTGTTGCTGTCTCTCGGGGTACTCGCCTGCTTGCTTACTTGTTAAAAGTGCCATTTTGGGCCTATTTTTTAAGCCCATTTTGTTTTGATTATCTTTTTTTTTTTTCCTTAATTAACGGATGAAATTTTTTTAGTAACTTTATTTTCAAGAGTTAAAGAGATCGGTGTGACTGCTTAGGATCCATAGTCGTATCTGGTTGTCAAACTATTATCATTGAATCAAATAAATAATTTAAAAATTCACGATCTTGATGGTAACAAGTTAATAGTTATAATTCATATACAACTCTGAATTCATTAGTATATAAAAGCGAATTTATGCTGGTCATTACTAAATTTCCAAATTATACGTGATGTTAAGAGATTTGATAAATATATGAAAACATTTCATATATTTCATAAAATATTATCAAATACTCTATAATAAATAATGAGTAGTTTTTCTTTTTTTTTTTAATATTTATATATTATGTTCAAATTTTAGTACCAATTAGTTTCGATTTAAATATATTTAGTTGGATTCAAAATCTATTATCACCTCTCGCTCAATCATTATTAAAGACACTCTAAATAAATAATGAATCATAGCATATTTTTTTTATCTTAGTTTCTATGGTAATACGATTAAGATTTCTCACTATAAAAATATCTAGCTCGATTCAAATTTAATTATTCTCTCATATATTAAATTTGTATTTTCAACTGAATTATAGCTTATATGTGTTTTTATCTTGAGTTCCATTGTAATATATTTTTGCTCTTATTAATTTATTTTTTATCTTTTCCTCTTTATTATGTCTTTGATTTCAAAAAGGAAAAAAATTAAAAAAAATGGTAAACGAAAAATGAAAAGCAAAAGCAAACCACGCCCCATCACTTTTATTATTAATAAAAAAACAATAAGTTTATTTCTTTTATCTGTCTTTTTTCCTTTCTTTATTTCTTTCTCATTCACATTTCGCTTTCTTTGTACAGTTTGTGGTTTCTTTTTGTATTTTTGGGGCTTTCAATTTCATTTTTATTCTCATTTTTCTTTCACTCTATCAAGAAAACAAAACATGCTGAGCCTTCTGAATTGACTGTCTTATTGTTTTTATGGTTTTTTTCATTTGGACTTATGTGTTCTCCATTGCCTGCACATTCTCTGTATTCTCTCTTTCATTCTTTCTCTGTTTTTTTTCCATTTCATGCCCTAAATTCGGGTTGGCGGAATTAATGAAGCACAATATATCGAAATTAAGGTCATAGGAGAAGGTTACTCGCAAAAAGTCCTGTATTGAAAAATTTGCGACAACCGATGAGCACAGACTATCGCCTCTGCTACCCTCCACTACTGGCTAGTTCTGCTTTTTCATCTATCAAATTGTTGCCCTTATGTAACTTTTTTTCGGCAATTCGCAATTTTATGACTAGGATAGTAAAAAAATCATGATATGGTCCGTGAAACATGTGAATTTAGTTTATTTCATTAGTTTGATAAGTGTACCGTATTAATCTGAAACTTATTTGCAGTTGAGTGGCTTGGTATATATAAAATGGTTAACACTTAATGTAACGATATATTATGTTAATTAATTTGAGAGAATTCAATTTAAATATAATTGTCTAAAATTTAAGGAAAAGAAATCCAAAAGAAATGACGTAAAGTTAAGTGAGGGACTTCATAGAAACATGTATAGGATATATAATCTAGTGGTAGAAAAAAATAAATTTAACTTTTATTTTATTACTGAAATGTCACTTTTTATTTACTGACGGTGAAAAGGGGGATGTGGGTGAATGATATGTTAGTGCTTATATGAACTCATAGCCTTTTCATTTTTCATTGTTAAGGAATCAAGTAAAATTCTGCTGCTTCCTAACCCACGATCACATCATATCTTTGTTTACCCTTTTCACTTTTTTGAATGATTCTTTCTCTTTTGATTCGGAAAACTTAGATTTATTTGGTTGAATTGTTACTAATAATGACTGTAGTTTGTTTTAATCGTGATTTATGGTTGTTATATCCTAAATAGCTAAAAAAATTTGACTAAATATTTGTAACTATCGTGTGATGTTAAAACGTAAAATGAAGTAGTTGCTCGAGTGTGCAAGCACCTACTCGAGATTTGTATGTGATACTTGTTTAGATTTTTTGCACATAAGATCATGCACAACAAATCAATGAAATTAATCCATTTTATCCTTCTACAACTCAGATATTTTCAACACACCCTTACAATTTTCCACGGGAAAATGACTTTTTTTAAAAAAAACTACGTAATATAATAATATGTTTGTTCATCCATCCGATGGTTATGCTAATCATTTTGTTAAAAGTTCTATTACTCTAATATAGGTTACGTGTAAATGTTGTTCTGATGAAGTTTTTACAGAACATCACTCAAAAAACAACATATTTATAGCATAAGGAAAAATGAATAACAATTACGTAAAACATATATAAAAAATATAGCAGATTTAGTAAACTACAAACCATCATAACACAACGACGAGATGAATAAGTGAACTATACCATATGGCGTAAAATGTCAAATATTTATTCTAGTTATCATCAAAAATAGACATTGTCATATTTTTAAAAATGCTAAATCATCATCTGTTTAATATTTATGTCAGTGTGAACTCCTTAAAGTCCTAATTAAAGAAACCCATGAAATCTTTTGACTTTCGCTTTTGTTATCTTTAATTAATGTGTACAATTAATTTGTTTTAACTTAAGTTTTCTTAAACTATTTTTTACTAAGTTAAACTAATTTTTACCGTATAGTTTTCAAATACTATATACAAAATGCGAAGTGATAACTAAAACATTTTTAGTGAAAAATATTACTCCCTCCGTTTTTAATTAAGTGGTCTTTTAGCCAATTTTTCTTGTTTGTTTTTAAGTATCATTCTCACTTTTTAAGGTATATATTTATTTACTTCTTCCAATTTTATCCATAGTATTTAATTGCTTTTAAGTGTCATTCTCATTTATTTGTATTCATTTTACTAGATTAGACTTTCACATTAATTAAGTGTAAATTAGCAAACTTGTGTCCCTAATTAATATTTCTTAATATTAGTGAAAATCTCTAAAATGTTACTTAAAAAACAGAGGGAGTAATAGATTATAAATTTATCAACCAGGTTAACTCGTAAATAAAACTAGTACGGAATTAATTTTCAATCTTCATGGAATTTTGCTAATAAATATAATACCAAGTTGATATAATTAGACCATAATTAATGATGCATTGAAAGATTGAAACTATTATGAAAGAAAATGATGGTTGATCAATGTGGATCATCAATGCTATCATTCTATGCACGATGTTGGATTTAAAAAAAATGAAAAGATTGTTTATACGTGGTGATAATTAATTTCATACCACCTCACTATTCTTTTTTTTTTCTTTTACTATTCTAATATTGACTTTTTATTCAATTTTGACTTGGTATTTAAATTGTAATTAAAACTAGTTGATCTGAAATATGAAACTTGATAATTACACGCTTTTAATTTTAAGCTTGATAATTGTTGTTTCTGTTTTCAATAATTTTTCTATGTTATCCAATTTCTTGTATTTTTATTAATGTTTTCATTTGAAAACAATGACTTGTCAGGTTTGAATAAAAAACATGAAAAACTAAGTGAATTGAGAACAACGGAATCTAGTTGATTAAAAAAAGAATTTATTTACTTACAACTAATAACTATGCTGCAAATGCTACGTGTGGTAATTTTTTTCCCTTTTGTTGTGCTTTTCTTTGAATGTAATTATATGATGCATGTGACTTATAGCTGTATAGTATTTAGTAATTCACGTGTGGGCCTTTTATATCAATTTTTTATTTAATTTATAGTTCATACTATATATTAACTAATAAAATGGAAAAGTAATATTTACTTCATTTAAAATAAGTATAATGCATATTTAGCCCCTTCAACTATCAAGTTTTTTTTAGTTAACATCTTGATATTTTCGATGTTAGTTTTAACCCCTCAAACTTTACCAAATCGTTAGTTTCAGCCCCCCTCCCCCGGTTATCACGTGTCACATTGTGATTAATTAAAAATTTTGGCCTTTTTGAAAAGTCAAACTAATCACAATGTAACACGTGACAACAGGAAGGCTGAAATTAACGATTTGGTAAAATTTGAAAGGTTAAAATTAACATTGAAAAGGTCAGGATGTTAACTCAAAAAATCATGATAATTAGGGAGCTATGTATGCATTTCACCTTTAAAATAATGTCATTTTAAAATCTACTTCTCAAAAATAATGAAAAAAAGGTATCTTAGAGGAACATAGAATAATTAGTCAAAAAATTAATATACGATATTAATATAATTAGTTGAGCCTAATAAGAAATATAAGTTAATATAGTTAGTTGATTTTAGCATCAAAATAATTTATTTATTTCAAATCTTATTTGGGAAAATTTAGTATCCGCGGAATGGGGGTGTATTTCTGTGTACTTAATTTCGCTTTATCCATAAATTGTATCTATAAAATTGAGAAATGAAAAATAATAGAGAAAATAAAATTACTAAATGTTAGTAAAAGCTAAATGTTACATGAAGGGACATTTTAGAGACAAGTAATTTTTTCCAATTATAGGCGTTAATGTCTATAGGTAATTATCAAACGAACCAATGGTGTCCACTACACCATATTAATGGTGAGTTTAAAACTTTTATTTGATTAAAAGGAATTCAATTAATTTCAATTTATTTTATGGATAAATTAAAAATAAATTCTCATGTATAAAAATACGATGAAATGAAATGAGATGTGCACAACAAAAAAAAATGGCATACTACTTATTTTGCTCCCCAAACCTGGTATAATTTTAATTTTGACGTCTTCAACTTCCATTTATTTTTCTTTAACATCCTCAACCTGGTAAAAATGAATTCTAACACTTTCAATTTGGCAAAAAATGTACCCGACAATTCCCTCATGTCGATGTGGACGCGTTGACTTTTTAATGCAAGAAATGCGTTGACGTTAGTATGAGAGAACTGTTAGTACATATTTCATAAGTTCAGGGGTTAACGGTACAAAATCAAAGTTAACATCATCAAAACATAAAAACTTGCTAAGTTTAGGGTGGAATATAAGCATTACTCCTAAAAAAATTAGTCAAAGAATTCTGATCGTGCGAAATGTTCTTGAAATTGCACCCATTTTCACTTTTATTGGTTTCAATATAATTTAGTTCAACTCGTTTTGCTACATTTTAGTTTTAGATAGTTATAAATTAACAATGAGATACTGTTCACTATTGTTTACAGATATTAAGCCAATATTTTCATCTTTAAAGTAGCTACAAATACTTATATTAGAAAATAACATTAATAAGTATTCCCATGGTTTCTTAGTAACACAAGATTTAAACTGTCTTTTATTTTAGAAATATAAAAGTTTGTTGAATATATGTAGTTACAACTGTTTCAACTATGTTGAAGACAAAAAAAAATTATCTAGTAGAAACTTATTGTGCAACAGCTATATTATGTTAAAATTTCAATTTAGAGAAGCTTTATATCCTTATACCACTTCTTATACCAAATTGAAGTGAAAAGTTTCTACGTATAAAAAAGAAGTTGACAAAGATTTGAGACAAATATTCTCATATCCATATGGGTATCTTAGAGCGGCCCCAATTCACTCTTTTTCCCACTAAAGGAACATGAATTTTGATAGCTAAGTATTGTTTTTTTCAATCAAATATTGATGTTGTTTTGTGTATAAATAATGGTCAACTATTTTAGTCCAAACATGTATTCCCTACCAAAGTTATGGACATGCGTCATCTTGTCCTAACAATAAGTTTATTTTTAAAGGATACTAAATTCTTTTTCTGAATATATACATTTTTTTAGAATATTAAACGTATAGTTGGACTCCAATTGAATTTAACTAAAGATACAGAAAAAGTTATATCTTTTAAACAATATCGTTTGTAAAACTAGTTAGTGCTGTGTAGTACATAAGAATTCTTTTGGCTGTGGATCAGTGAAAACATGAGAAAATATAAATTACAAATTTCTCATTAATTTTTGGTTTTCTTTGTGTATTTCTTTTGCTCTACTATCAGGTTTTCCAATACACCGAAATTATTTTTTTTTCATTTCAGTATGATAGTTTGTTTAATTTTATCGAGATTTTATTCTAAATATAAGCAGTTAAATTCTCCCACTTTAAATAAAATATTGCAAACTATCCTCATTTTATTTTTCTCAAAGTGGATTATATATATATGTTGAAAGTGATGACATGGAAAGAGGAAAATAGTACTGTAGAGAAGCATGCAAAACAAAGATTTAAGAAAGCAACATTTATAGATTTAGTGAGGCAATTTTTTATGCTTTGTTTTTGTATTCTTTCGTAAACAACTGAAGATTCTCATTCTATAGCCAGACATGTAGTTTTGTCCTTCTAAACTTTTATTTTGTCATGCCTTACTCACACTGAGTATTGCAGAAAAACTTATAAATAAAGCAAAAATACAAATATCTCGGTAGTGCATGTTAATTTGTATTATGTTCTCTTAAATTTATAACGAATTAACTATACTTATTAGACATTATATAGAATTTATTGCACATGCATTCAACTTATTGAAATATAATAAAATTTAAATTATATTGATGAATAATATACATTGCAAAACATAGTAATAATAATAATATAACTAAATACTTTTTATAGGTATAAATTAATAACTTATATATAATTAACTACTTGGGAGTTTTAAAAGTCTCATATTCGAATTTCATATATATCGTTCAACAAAACTATAAAAAAAATTAAAGATAAATTTTAGATGACTAAAGACTTTTAAGACCGAGTTCAAGAGATAATCATTATTAGCACACATAGAGAGGTCGTTGCTGACTATTTTCAGCCTTGAACAAAATAATGTAACAATAATTAGAGGGACATCAATATGAAAACCATATAAAAAAAATTGTGAATATACTTTCCAATGTGTTGGTGGGAGGTCGTTCGAAACTCAGCTTTTTCAAGGATTTACTAATTATTAAAAAAAATTGTGAATGCTGAAATTCTAGTTCATGATTTTCATGTTCATTATTGGGAAATAATGAAATATACCGAATGGTTAGAACTTATTAACTAATTACTTTTTTTACATTTTTAAGAAAAAAATTTTCTTATTAGACTTACAATTACATCAAAGAAAAATTATATCTCACTCCACCAAAATGTGGACTTTTACCACTAGAATCAAATTTTCAATCTTAATACTATGCTAAGACTTTTAACACATTTCTATTTTAAATTTCTCAGACTAAATAAGTTAGAAAATTAGACTTTTGTTACTAATTGGCTACAAATTCATGAGACACAAGTCAATTATCTTTTAAAATAGAGTATTAGGCTTTTGCCATATAAAATGAATGCAATTACAATAAAATTACAAGCATATTTTTTAATTTTGTAAAATTTATTTTAATACATACTATATATTAATTAACAACTTGAATTCATTAGCTGTATTAAATCATGAATGTAATAGTGGATGTTACCGTTGGTGCTTATAATATAATATATTACAGCTGTTACTCTTGTTATATGGGAATTTGTTCAACTTAATTTGGTAGTTTCCTTGTTATTTTTGGAAGTGTTAAATCTAATTAATTATCACTTCTTGGACAATGATGAAATTATTTTTGGTTTTACTCTAATATCAAGCTTACAAATTTCAAGCAAATAATTGAATGACTAAAAAACTGTCTGGCTAGTTTGAGTGGTACACAACTGTTTAAGAATTATTTTGAGTTCGAGCTTTGTGTCTAAGAAAAGTTTGTAGTCAAGGCAAAGTCCTGATAAACTATATAGTAATAAAAGTTTTGAAAATTTCTGTATTAATTAAGAAAAATTTAGTATATTTCACTTTCGATATTGACTTACAATACTTCGGGGTCATTTGGTTTGGACCAATGAATCAAATTGATCCTCCCATTTCCTTAATCCCATTACCTAAAAAGGTTTCTTTCCATTCCCCTCTTCATTTTAAGGTTTCTCATTCGCTTTCTTTATATTTATTACTTTTATCAATTTCTTTTACAAATATATACAACAAATCAATATAAAATTTTATTATTCATAATAATAATAATAATAACAACAACATTAATGATAATAATAATAATAATTATTATTATTATTATTATTATTATTATTATTATTATCATTAATGTTATTATTATTATTATTATTATGATCATTAATGTTATTATTATTATTATTATTATAAATAATAAAATTTTATATTGATTTGTTGTATATATTTATAAAAGAAATTGATAAAAGTAATAAATATAAAGAAAGAGAATAGGAAACCTTAGAAGAAAGAGGGGAATGGTAAGAAGTCTTTTTGGGTAATGGGATTAAGGAAATGGGAGAATCAATTTGATTCCTTGATCCAAACAAACAGCAACAAAAGAAATGAAACCTTCTGATTCCCTTTCCTGAAACCTCTAAACCAAACGTCCCGTTACTATACATCCCACTAGTACTCATTATTTAATGTGCCCTCCCTCTTTTTTAAATATAATTTATTGGTATTTATTTTAGTTATTATAAATTCTAGTGCCCTTGGCTTCATTCTCATTGCCTATTTTATTATTTCTTTTTTCTTCTTCTGTGAAGACACACTTGCGTTATAAAATGGTAAAGAGGTGGCTTTGTTCTTACATCAGGTGTGATCAAGTGGAAGGCTTTTGGGTGTGGATTGTTGAAAGAGTGCAGAGATTTCCAAGTGGGTATTTTGTCGAAGTCATGAGAAGAATTCTTTACGCTGCTTTCACTTGTATTCTTGCATTAGGTATGTCTTTCAATGGTCCCTATTAATATCATTTAGTTGCTTATGTGAACAATTACTTTTCAGAAATACTTTCTTATTACAACATTGGGCAACTCCATCGTAAATTTGATCCCTTCAAAGCTAATTGTTTTACAAATCATGTCCCTTTTCAAAGACATTTCAGTGTAGTTGTCTTTTGTCTCATATTGTTTATAGTACACATGTTGCCACCGGTTGGTCTCGGCCTTGACAATTGTATGCCCATTTTTCAAGCCAATTTTTTTCATAAAATGTTATACATAAACATGAACTATGCCATACAATATGAGTATGGGCATTGGCAAATGCAGTTGTGATCACTTAAACTAACAAAGTTTAGGTATGGTTATAATAAAAAAAATATCATTGTAAACTAGGTATATACATAATACATGAAATGGTTTGTTCACACAGGCAATAATTTTTTTGTCATATCATTGAAAAATTAAATGATTAAAAATTTGAAATGGAAAACGGCAGGAGGAACAGTAGTGGGAATAATAGTAGGAGCCATGAAAGGGCAGACAACAGAAACTGGGTTTCTAAGAGGCTCTGAAATTGGTGCAGTGGCTGGCGCAATCACCGCCGTTCAGTTTCTTGATTCTATTTCTGATCATGATCAGCCCCCATCTAAGGTAATCTAACTAATCGAGCTTTACGTACTGTATGTTAAAATTAAATTTTAATTAACCTTAACATGGAAGCATTTATCAATTCCGAATTGATTACGCCAATATCGGTGTATTTCCAGACAATTCTAGATGAGCCATTTCTTATACCAAAGAAAGAAAGAATTAAAGCATATACTATTACTACCATGTACATTCAAGTAGTGAGGACTAGAATGTACCATATTATTTAATAGCCTTACACCAAAATAACCATTCTACATTTCCATTTACGTCATTTGGGTCCACCATCCTAACAAATTCACCTTATAGGATTTTAGTGTTTACCATCGTTTCAAATGTTGCAATGTGACATTAATAGTTGGCTAAACTCATCATGACCTCTTGAACTTGTTCACTATTTTGTCCAGCACCCCTAAACTTTCTAAAAGTTTCTCTCGCCCCCTTCAAAAACTTTCAAAAGTTTCTCTCAGCCCCCTAGGTGCCACGTGTCGACTTCTGATTGGTTTGACTTTTCAAACATTTCATCCAATCAAAAGTTGACATGTCGTATCTAGGGGGCTGAGAGACACGTTTTAGAAAGTTCAGGGAGGCGAGAGAAATTTTTTAAAGTTCAAGGGTGCAGGACAAAAAAGTGAACAAGTTCAGGGGAGGTCCAGATGCATTTAGCCTAATTAAAAAGGATTAGTTACCCGTTCTTTTCATATTAATGACTCTTCTAACACTACAAGACAAATAAAAATTAGCAACGAAAATTAGCATTAAAATTTTTTCTGAGTCTAATAGAGACGACATAGCAAGAACTTACCGACAAAAATAACTAAAACATTATTAACATTCCTTTATTATAACTTATCAATAACTTTGCGACGACACATTCTAGAGGCGACTCATTGTCATCGCTACTTAGAAAAATTGCGACCACATAGCTTTCAAAAATTTAAATATAATTAATTAACTCTCTAATAATCCCTCCTATTTCCGCCTTTTTCCAAAAACCCTAAAAATTGCGGGCACATAGCTGCCAAAATTTTAATATAATTAATTAACTCTCTAAAAATCCCACCTATTTTCGGCTTTTTTCAAAAACCCTTAAAATTTCGCTCTGAAACAATAGATCGCCGCTTCAACAATCTGAAATCCATTCGATTCTTTCTTTCTCTCTCTCTCAATTTGATGCCCAAATGGACTAGGTCTTTTTCACAAATTCAATTTAATCGCTGATTCTCTGAGTTGCTTCGAGATGGAATTTCATCTTCCTCTCTCCGGTTGATTCCGTTCGCATCCAAATAGGTGTGAGTTTTCTAATTTAATTTCTTATTTAATTTCTCTGGTTGATTCGGTTGATTGTGTTTTCTATGATGTGATTGTGCCTCTTTCGATTTTATCCAATATTAGTTCGACATCCCCTCATTTTTCACTTTATTCAAGCAGATGAAAGACTTCGTAGTCCATTGAAATTTCAATTCCAAAATCACTTCTCAAATTCAGCATTTGACTGAACCAATGGAGGTGAGCAGGTAAGTTCCTCATTAGTTTCTGAACAGGTAGACTTCGTATATACTACAAGAAAAAAGGCAATCTGCAACGGAATTATTGCAAGGGAAATAATTCTGTTGCAGATGTACAAGATTGCAACGGATTCTGTGACGGCATATAGTTTCCGTTGCAAAATTTTAAAAACTAATTCAATATATACTATCTGCTAGGGATTTTGCAAGCGAAGTATTATCCGTTGCAAATTCTTATATTAAAAAAAAAAGAAAATTACAAAGACAAGATCAAAACACACCGTATTTTTAAAAAAATTAAAAATAAAACTAAATATATTTAGTAGTGATAAAACACCAATCCTTCACCAAAGCATTCATGATGTAAAATAATTGGAACCCACCGTATTTTCACGGCTCCACCTCTCATCAACTATCGGTTCTTTCGATTTCCGTCACCGCTCACCCAATACCGTAGGTCTTCCTCAGTCGTCGGTGCTCAGTCTCCGACCTCCTTTTCCGGAAGGAGATAACGCCCCCCTCTCTCTCTCTCTCTTTGCGAATGGTATTCACTTCGAACCCTAATTTGGATTTTTTGATTTTGAATTTAATGGTCTCTTTGCTTGAATTCTCTTCTGCGTTGTTGATGAATTTCCTTCTGTGTTGTCAATTTGTATATTTCTTCTGGTTAATTTGAGAAATTATTGCTTTGTTGAATTGAGTGGAGGTTTGAAAATTTTGTGGTGGTCGAAGATGGTTTGGTTTCTTCTTTTTGTATTATATCTATTTTAAATATTGTATGTGAATTGACCTTAATTGTTATTGTTATGTTTTTTATTGTTGGGTTTAATCAGATCTCGGCACACCTGGTCTTGTTTTCATTTTAGATTGGAGAATAGTGAAAGCCCAAGCTTAAATGATAGTTAAATTATGTTTTTAATTGTTGACTCGTTTAGCCCGATTGTAGCTTTGGAAATCCCATATTATGTGAATTATTGAGGTAGGAGTAATATATTCATTCCAAATGATAATGAATGGTTCTGTGACCCATAGAACTGGTTCTTCTTTTCCACTGCCACTCTGCAAACTTCGACTTAGCTAAAATGGCTTTCATAGATAGTAGATAAAAATTAAACTAAAGTATACAAACAAATCTATATAGTTTCATCTAATTCCTTAGAAGCTAGAAGGATTTCCCTGGTGTACTCAATCTTTTTTTGAAGCTTTTTTTTTCAAAACCTTTTGCATCCCTCTGTATTTATTCTTCTAATTTCTCACTTAATGAAATGTCAAACTTGATACACTTTTTTGTAGGGCTCATATGTTGGAGATAAAATTGGTCAACTAGGATTTCGTGAACCTGTAAGATTAGTCATGAGTAGATTTTGTTTGTTGAATA
>CAOJBJ012169943.1:0-11781 GCA_948291685.1 Euphorbia celastroides | reverse complement strand
AGGATTTTGAACATTTCGGAGCCAAAGCTCGGGGACATTACGGAATCAGGGATTCCAGACATTACAGAGTCTATGCTCCAGGCATTAGGTATCAGGGATTCCGGGCATTACCGAGTCTAAGCTCCAGGGTTTGGGGACATTGTGGAGTCAAGCCTCCAGACATTATGGAGTCTAAGCTCCAGAATTCAACCATTATAGAGTCAAAGCTCCAAAGTTCTCAGATGCATAATCAGTCTTCTACCGGCTCCGTTAGAATTTTGCCCATACCTGGAAACAGGTTAAACATTCATCATCGGGCTGGGTGGATCGTGCTCACACCAGTATTTGCCTCATGAAGAAAACTAGATGCCCAATGCCCTCGCCACTTTAGCCTCTCATCGGGATGACCCTCAAGCTCAGCTTGTCAAGCCATTGATGTTGCAAACGGCTAGAGCACCATTTTACCACACAGAGATAGTTTCTATGGTCCTCACCGAATCTGAAGCTTGGTGTTTTGATATTAAGAGGTTCCTCATCTCTAAACAACATTTGCTCGAGATGAGTCCATCGGATCGAATCATTATTCAATGCCTAGCCTGTCGATACCAATTATTGGATAAGGATCTTTACAAGAAAACTAGTGAAAGTATGCTAGTTTGATTTGTTGACAAAGATGAGGCAGCATTTGTCATGCAGCGCCTGCCCGCTGGTGATTGTGGATCACACTCGAATGACCTCGCATTCACCAAAATGTCTCTTCCGCCAAGGTTACTATTGGGCCACTATGTAGACTGACTGTGTGGGAGTAATCTGAAAATGTCATGCTTACTAAGTCTATGGCCATGTTCCCCATTTTCCACCTACGAAGCTCCACTGCCTTTCTACTCCTTTGCCATTCTCGGTGTTGAGGAGAGATATTATCAGAGAGATTCGGCTGTCATTGACCAATGAGCATGAGTTTATGGTTGTGGCTCTTGAGTATTTCTCAAAGTGGGTTAAAAGTCGGATGCTTCCCCAATGCCACTAGCAAGAAAGTGACCAGGTTCGTAGAAAGCACATTTTCATTGAGTACGAACTTCCCGCATTATATCATACTTGATAATGGTCTTCCATTTCAAGGAGAGACTGTTGCTTTGCTAGAGAAATATGGTGTCAAACACCGCAAATCTTCACCATACAGACCGCAAGTAATGGGGCAGTCTATGAGAGAACCAGAGCTTAATTGATTTGTGCTCCCTCTCTCTCTTTCCACTCAAATGAAGATCGTCAACCTCCACGTCAACAAACTGAGTGAAGTTAAGATCAAACTCTGACATTGACTATAGACCCAAGCTAGGACTTAAACTTGGAGTTCCTGTCAGCTGCCAAACCGGTGACAAGCCACATGAAGATGAGCCGATCATGATGATATCGTCACGGGCATCACACCCATGCATAATATGCATTCATACATACATTACATTTTGTGTCTATTGAAAATTCATTTTACAGGAAAATGCAAGGCTCATCAATAGAATTACTAAAGTAAAAGATCAAGTTCAGGCTTCTCAAATAGGAGAACCTTCATGCAACCAACAAAGGGCAAAAGAGTCACACCATTAAGCCTCTGCCAAGACCCCAGTATTCCTTCATCATGCCATCAGGCCCCTGTCAAGATCTGAAATCTCCTTGCCACGCCATGAAGCCTCGGCCAAGACCCAAGGATCTCCTTGTCACGCTGTCGAGCCTCTGCCAAGATCCAAAATCTCCTCATCCACCATTCAACCTCGTCGATAGCCCCATCTTTCGATTCAAGCTTGTTTTGGTGGCTTCATCCTTCGTTTATCTCTGAAAGTGTCGAAAATGTGAATTATGCCATTTCCACCCCTTCGTCACTTTAAAAATATGAATTATGCCATTTCCACCCCTTCATCGCTTCAGAAATGTGCAAGTCCATTTCTAACACTCCCTTCATCTCTGAAAGTGTGCAAATCCACTTTCAAACCCTTTGGAAATGTGCAAATCCATTTCTGACCCTCCGTTTATCTCTAAAAGTGTGGAAATCCACTTTCGAACCCTTCGAAAATGGAAAAATTCATTTCCAACCCTCCGTTTATCACTGAAAGTGTGCAAATCCACTTTCAAACCGTTAGGAAATGTGTAAATCCATTTTCGACCCTTCGTTTATCTTTAAAAGTGTGCAAATCCACTTTCGAACGCTTCGGAAATATGCAAATCAATTTTCGACCCCCCGTTTATCTCTAGAAGTGTGCAAATCAACTTTCAAACCCTTCATAAATGTGAAAATCCATTTCCAACCCTTCGTTTATCTCTGAAAGTATGCAAATCCACTTTCGAACCCTTCGGAAATGTGTAAATCCATTTCTGACCCCCCGTTTATCTCTGAAAGGTGTGCAAATCCACTTTCAAACCCTTAGGATATGTGCAAATCCATTTCCGACCCTCTGTTTATCTCTGAAAGTGTGCAAATCCACTTTTAAATGCTTCAGAAAAGTGCAAATCCATTTCCGGCCCCCCGTTTATCTCTAGAAGTGTGAAAATCCACTTTCGAAACCTTCGGAAATGTGCAAATCCATTTCCGACCCTTCGTTTATCTTTGAAAGTGTGCAAATCACTTTCAAACCCTTCAAAAATGTGCAGATCCATTTCCGACCCCCCGTTTATCTCTGAAAGTGCGGAAATCAACTTTCAAATCCTTCAGAAATGTGCAAATCCATTTTCAACCCCCCGTTTATATCTGAAAGTGTGCAAATCCACTTTCAAACCCTTCGGAAATGTGTAAATCCATTTCTAACCCTCCGTTTATCTCTAAAAGTGTACAAATCCACTCTCGCCCGCTTCAGGGAATGGGAGTTATGTCATTTCCTTCAGGGGCATACCCCCAACAAAAAACGTATTGGTAACAAATATTCTTGCATTTCAAATTTGATATATTGTTTTTTATTCCCTTATTAATCCCATTTTCTTTCCTTTGCACGTGCCACAAAGCCCATCCGGGAGTTCTCATTGTATCACATCTCTGCAAGAGGAGAATACCGGTGAGAAGAGGTAGAGGAAGCATCATCTCCAACCATCATCAACATGTTTATTCTTGATCGAATGGGCATAGAATTCTTTTTTTAAGAATTTTTGATCAAGAAATAAACATGTCCTCTTTGCCTCCCTCATGTATGGCTTCTAATTCCTCGGCTCTCTTCGCGTATTCACACCTAACCCTTGGCTAGCACCGAATTTGTGAGGGGCAGTCTATGAGAGTGGGATTTTTGCTTCTCCTCATGAAGAGATGATGAAAGTATATTTTGCTTGTTACATTGTTGCAAGATCCAAACATTCGGGTTGCAAAGGATTTACTTGAAATTTGGAAGTCCATATACCTTAGAATTGGATCCTATACCATTAGAAAAATCCTATAGCCTTAGAGAACTTAGGCTAAGTTGACCAAAGGCTCAAGAAATCATCAAATCTGACTTAACATTTAGCCCAAACTCATTCTCTATGCCCAGTTAGGTTTTTCTCGGGCCTAGGACCCACCTAAAAGTCCAAAATCCAGCCCAAAGCCCAAAACCTATTCAAAAGACCTAAAAATCCGCGATTCGCGTCCACCAACGAACGCAGTGGTGCTACCAATAAACCCATTGGTTCGGCCGTAGCACCCTTTCCCCAAGGAAC
This sequence comes from Euphorbia celastroides, assembly GCA_948291685.1. Lineage (NCBI taxonomy): Eukaryota > Viridiplantae > Streptophyta > Magnoliopsida > Malpighiales > Euphorbiaceae > Euphorbia > Euphorbia celastroides. Next base: position 8,133 of record CAOJBJ012169943.1, on the reverse strand, counting down.
CAAGTGGTGCTACCAATGAACCCATTGGTTCGGCTAGAGAACCACATCCCAAATGAACTTTAAGGTTCAGCCAGGGAGCCTCGTGGTACATTGGTGAAGAGGGTTTTCCGCAGAACCCAATGGCTACTAATGAATCCATTGGCACCACCAACGAATCCATTGGTCTGTTGGTTATCTATCAGTGGTCCCAAATCTAAAATATGTGGAATCTTCACATTTTCAAACAAAAAATTAGAATTTCACAATCTATATAAACACCACTCATTCCAGGGTTTAAGGGTTGGAAATTTTGAAGAAAAGGATACTGAAAACAATGGGATTTAACATTTGAGACCAAGTTTTGAGGATTGCATTGGAACTTTGAGGATTTTAAAGACTTCAAGAAAGGATTAGAGCCCCATTTCTCCAACTTCAAGCATTCCCGAGCAACCCGAAGGTGGATTCACGCTTCAAGGGTAACTTCTGAGCTTCAAAGAGCTCCCTCACAGCTTCTCTTTACTTGTTTTTCATTGAAATTGATTAAAACCCGAAATAAACTCTCCCCAACCTTCAAAGGCCTCTATGGCCGAACCTTGGTGTTACGAACGAACCCAAGGGTTCGGCCATAGAGCCCCCCTTTGAAGTTTGGCCAATCTAAACCTATTTAAGTTTGTTTCTCTTGCTTTTCTAAGGTTTTTTCCATGTTTTTATTACATAAATGCATGTTTAGACTCTTTTTTCGGGTGTTTAGTGCTCTGTTTCACTTTGAAATGCCATGAAATATGATCTAAATTCAAACCCGGATTGGAGTTTGGGGTTGTGAGGAAATGCTCCTCATCAACGAACCCAACAAAGCCACCAACGAACCCTAGGGTTCGACCGTGGCCTCCTTAGGTTCGTTGGTGGGGCATTTCACCCCAACCCCAGGTGGGGGTTCCCAAAAAACCCTAGGGTGCTGCAACGAACCTCGAGGTTCGGCCTTTACACCCATTGGTTCGTGGGTAAGCCCCATTTTAGGAGTTTAGTGAGTTTAGGGTTGTGAGGAAAAGGTCCTCACCAACGAACCCTAGGGTTCGGCCGTGGCCTCCTTAGGTTTGTTGGTGGAGCTTTTCACCCCAACCCCAGGTGGGGGTTCCCAACGAACACAAGGGTGCAGCCAACGAACCCCGAGGTTTGGCCGTAGCACCCTCTAGTTCGTTGGTAAGCCCCACTTCGGGAGTTTACACAGAACCTAAGTTTTTTGATGTTTTCCGGCCTAGTTTGTCCATTGGAGATGCAATAGGACCCCCACGAAGGGCACAAGTCCCGGAGAACCGTCCTAACTTAGCAAATCACCTTAAATTCGTTAAAAACCAGCTTTATATGATTTTTCGGGCTTAGAAAATGCTTAAATCGTGTTTATATGCGAATTTTGAGTTATTATTTCGAATTATTCTTTATTTCGTAGGTTTTGTTAGATGTATGTTAGGTTTTATTTTATTGCTCTTAGATCGGTTGTATAGGTTTTATCGATCAAATTCCTCAGGTTGTATTTATTTTCCCCTACCCCCATAGTTAGGAAGTCGTACTTGTTTTATTTTGTTTACTTACTTTCCTTCGCATGTTTGGATGATTTTTAATTGAAACCGGACTAAATTGCATAACTCGGACTCAATAAACAAAATGAATTAGGTTGCAACCGCGTTCACTAAAGATAATCAATTTTTGGACCAAAAATCAATCAAGAAGTAAAAACTCGCCGACGAACTCAGAATCTTGAACCGATTTTATTTGAAGGTTAATGAAATTGGTTATTTTCCCCGGTTCCCCGGGTGGCGATTCCATTTTTCAAAATATCACTTAAAAATCGTTTTCTCACGTTTACACGGGCCAACCTAAAAACCGAAAATTGAAAACCGCTTTTCCCAAACCTTCAGCTCTATAAATTTTGTCTTTTCGATTCACATCTAATCGAACTTACGACCAGGATTGATGACTTTTATAGTACTTGAGTGGAATTTCTATGGACAAGCCTCATTAATAATATATAGAAGAATCAGACTTGAAGTCAACACCGAGGATTTGGATTTCATGGTTATGTTTCGTTGTTCCATTGAATGATTATGAATGTGATTAGACTTCAAAAGCATCTAAACTCTAAGATAATTATGTAAATAGGCCAAGAATCTTGAAAAGCACATTGAAATGATGAATGGTTTGCATGTTCTTGGATTTATATAAAAATGAGGATGAAGCATGCTCTAAGAACTTATGACTAATAAGTTTTTAACTTATATCACATCGGAATACTTCTCTAATACTCATGTTTAGAATTTACATAATTAATGGTCATAGTCTCTTCCAAAACACACACATGTGTATATATATATATGGAATTGAGACGTGGTTATCCTCTAATGTACTCAATTCGGTTACATTACAAGATTTTCAAATAATTGTTGAATTACGTCGTATGACTAAAGTCTGGTCTTCAGCATTATTAGAGGTGTGATAGCTAGGCTCCAAATAAAAAGTGCCCAAATATTTGTTTTATATGTGTATTGTGTATATATAAATTTTAAGGAATTTTCTAAACATTTCAATAAATGAGTTACACTAATAGATTCAAGGGTTGGTTACAAAAACATATCCTGTATTTTCACTCATTTTAAAAAAAGGGGCCTGCATAATTTTTTTCTCAAAACAGGGTCTGTGAATTTAAAAAGTTAAGAGATAAAAGTTTTTTAAAAATAAATTATATTATAAAAAAGGATAATGTAGTTCACTTTAAACTGAAATTTTTTAAGTTTTTTAATAAAAAAAGTATAAATTCGTGCAAAAATTTAAAATTTTTAAAGATTTTAAATATATTTTTGTAATTAAATGATGAAAATAAATGTTAAAATATTATGACAAAATAAATAATTTCCGAAATTCTCAAATCTTGACCTATATTTAAATAGTATAATTAAAGCTAAATTAACCCAAACAAACTTCATAACATCATTATTTTTTGAAAAAAAAAATAAGTTTTATCCTCTTTTGCAAACATTTTAAAATCACAGACTTTGTTTGAAAAAGGCCGAATGCTCATTTTGGTATTTCAACTTTTCCAGAAAATCCGTTTCGGTAATCAAACTCTTAAAATGAACTTGATACCTCAACATTAAAAAAGTTACACAAGCCGCGTTGTGAATTGAGACAAAACACAAGGTATGTTTTATAATTAGCCCGAAATTAAAATGTTATATAGTTTTTATTAATATTTATGAAAACACACTTCAATTTATATAAAATAATCAATAAAAAAGGTCACTCTTTGTAGTTGCACTTAGAGCATGAAAATGTCACAATCGGTCATTGTATGACTATTTAATAGATGATGAGGCTAATATTATTTTCTTTTGAAAATCATGATAACGGTTACATCCATGATGTTAATGGAATGCATTATGACTATATATCAAACCCATCAGATCAAGGAGCCATTAACTTTAGACTGTTGTTTTCTCCATTGGAAATGAATAAAACACGAGTGAATTTCACTGAAGTTGATAGATATGACAGAACTTAGGGTCACTATTGTGTAATAAATTAAGCCATTATAAGGTTTTCAATACATTTATAATATGTCCAAATGTACAACTGTTCCCATGCCAAGATAAATAAAAAGATAAATCTTTAATTTACAATGTGATTAAAAGCAGAAAACAAAATCATATGTCTTTATTAATTGGCTTTTGATCAACTGGTACATCTATATTGCTTGGATGAGGATGACCAGGGATCAAACCTTGGTTCCTTTAAAATCCTAATTTTTTAAAAAACATAAAAAAACCATATGCCTTTATGTGCTCCACTGTGCCTCTTTTCAAGAATTAACCCCGTGAATATCTTAAAACTTAAGATGAATCACTTGGAAGACATTGGGAAGAGGCAATATGACAATTGAAAAAGTCAAGGACACCAAAAAAATTTCATGAACATTGATTCATAACAAGTCTGTTGTTATAGAGTTTCTTTTTCTAGTTAAATTATTGTTGTTGTTTCAATCAAGATGAGGACATGACTGGAAACTGTTGAGCATTGCGAGCTGAAGCCCAACTTCCAATAACCTAATTTTCGTGTCATCTTTTTTGTTACAGTTTGTTATAACTGATTGGCCAGTGTGACAATCCGTCTTTGCTATAGCATTTGATTTTTCTCGCTTTTATCTTCTTGTATATAAAGCTTGTAAAAGAGATCGACAATTCAATTCAATCAGATTTCTCATTTTTCAACTCTCACACAAATTCACAAATTAATCCTTTCTAGCCTAGCTTTCATGGTATCAAAGCTATGGCTAAGAAAAAGAATCAAAAGTCAAGAATAACAAGCAGAGGAGTTCAATTACAAGAAAGAATTTCGTTTGTCGAAAAACATAGCACAAAAACAGAAGAAGAATAAAAGAATCAAAGCAATGAGAATCTAGGTCAAGTTTTAATCTCAATTTCGATAGCTGGAAGTAATAATTACCTAGCGTGGAAGAACTCTATTCTTCAAGCATTAACTGCGAAAGCAAAACAACAATTTGTGTTAGAAGATGTAGAGGATCTAATCGAAGTCTCTAAGGCTGAGAAACGATGGAAAAAGGAGGAGTTTCTTGTTACCTCTTAGATCCTTAATACACTCAACAAAGATCTAGCAGACTGATTTGCCTATGTCACTTCGAGTAGAGAACTGTGGACAATACTTGAACATAGGTTCTGTGAGGATAACAGTTCTCTATTATACAAGTTAAAAAGAGACATAAGCATGCTGGAACAAGGAGATCTCAACATTCTGTAGTATTTTAACAAATTGTGCAGAATGTGGGATGAGTTACTACTATTAATGCCTATGCATAGCTGTAATTGTTGAGCTTCTAAAGCTATGTGTGCAATGTTTTTGAGAAAATATAAGACTAAGACCAGGAAGATAAAATCATGCAGTTCTTGATGGGACTCAATTCCAACTATGATAATGTGAAGAATCAAATCCCGATGAAGGAGCCACTGTCTAGTCTTGATAGAGTGTTTTCAATGCTAAGCAAAGTGAAAAAGCAAGAAGAAGTCTCAACAGCTAGGGCATTGGAAATGTCAAAACTACTCAACAAGTGTTGGCTCTATGGAAAATTCTTCTACAAACTATTCAATTCCTTCTACTTCTATTGCCAACTATAGTCATTCTATTGTTAAAGTTGATAAGAGCAATCTAAAGTGTACCAACTGTGGAGGGACAAAGCACACCAAAGAAAATTGTTTTCATTTGATAGGTTTTCCAAGATTGGTGAGGCAAGCTAAGGCCAAAAGGAAAATGTAACAACAATTCTAGTTACTCCAACTAACAACCGTTTTGTGCAAAGTGACAGAGCAAACAATGCAAATAATGCTCAATACACAAGAAATGGAGATTCACTGGACCAGAACATGATGAGTAAGATGGTGGATGAAGTTTATAACAGAATGATACAGAGGAAAAAGTCAGCAGCTATGGCAGAGTCACCATTACACCAGGGAGGTAGTGAAAATAGCGCTTCAAGCAAATCCTATTTTGCTTTTGCTGGTTATGAAGGTAATGAGCATTCAATTACTTGAATAATAGACACTAGAGCAAGCTCCCATATGTGTAATACTAAGAGCACATTTATGCAATTGAAAAATAATGCTAAGCCACATAGTGTTGTTTTGCCTGATGGAGAACTCAAAATAGTAACACATTTGGGAGACATTCAATTACAAGGTAATGTAGTGCTTAAAAATTTACTGCTAGTACCTAATTTTTAATACAATTTGTTATCAGTGGGAAAATAGGCAAAATATAATCAACTCATGGTCATTTTTTACAAGAGTTATTATTATTTTCAAGACCTAAGAACTAGAAGTGTCAAAGTTGTTGGTTGGTTGAAGGATAGGCTATACTTTCTTAATAAAGAGTCTTTCAATACTGCTTTATTAGACACGATTTCAGTTTGTAATAATGTAAGAGATACTAAAACAGTCAAAGTTCAATGTTCAGTAGATACATGGTATTTGAAGTTAGGGCATGCTTCATACAAGGCTTTGAGTCATATTTCTAGTATTACAATGAATTGCAACTCATTGAACTATTTTACTTGTCCTCAAGCAAAAAAATGCAAATTATCTTTGTAAGAACAGTATTTCTAGTAGTTATTGTTTGCAGTTAATTCATGTTGATTTGTGGGTGCCCTATAGCAAGTCATGTTGACCGGTGCTTCTTATTTCTTAGCATTAATCGATGACTACAATGACTTGGCTATATTTGCTAAGGAAGAAGGTGGAGGTTTTCAAAGCCTTAGAGAACTTCTTAAATCTAGTTTATAGCCGATATGGGACTAGAGTTCAGATACTGAGGACTGATAATGGAGGGGAGTTGATTAATGTTTCTTGCTCTACTCTTTTCCATGATAGAGGAATTCAACACCAACGCACATGTAGCTATTCTCCACAGCAAAATGGTGTTGTGAAACGAAAACACGGACACCTTTTGGAGATCTTAAGGGCTTTAATGTTTGCATCTAACCTACTAATGAAGTTTTGGGGGAAGCAATATTATATGATACTAGTATTGTGAATGTGTTACGAACAAAAATCCTAAACTGAATATCATCATATGAGGTATTTTATGGGAAATAACCTAATTATCACAAGTTTCAGGTTTTTGGATCTCTATGCTACTATAAGATCTTACCAAAACCTGATAAGTTCTTTCCTAGACCTCATCAAGGTGTTTTTCTCAACTTCCCTCCATGACAGAAAGGTACAAGGCGTTTGATATGCAACTGTAGAAGACAGTAGTTTCAACAGATGTGGTATTTCAAACTATCAGTTTTCCTTACAATACTTCTATTATCCATACAACAAAAGTTTTTGCTCCCTCAAATTCAATTCCTAACACTAAGAAAATTATGTCACACCAAGTTCTAGTTCACCATGTTCTACTAGATTTAATTCCAAACCACAATGGTTGAGTGACTATGATACAAGCTTTGAGGTGGAGCAATCGGCCTTACGTCCAAGATCATGAGTGTAATGGAAACCAAACAACTATCCTATATGGGTCATGGCTATGCAGTAGGAATTACAGGCTCTTGAAGCTAATGAAACTTGGGACTTATGCACACTGCTTGTTGGGAAAAGAGCCTTATCCAACAAGTGGGTTTATAGAGTAAAATTTCTTCTCGATGGAGAACTTGATAGATACAATGAAAGATTAGTGTCTAAGGGATACAATCAAGTTTTTGGGATAAATTATACTAATTCTTTTAGCCTAGTAGCAAGGACAACTACAATTAGGTTGTTCCTAGAAATTGGAGCTGCAAAAGAGTGGCAAATTGTCCAAGTAGATGTGAACAATACATATTTACATGGTCATATTGATGAAGAATTATATCTAGTTCCACCTTTTCGATACACTAAGGCTTTACCAAGGCATGTTTGCAAGCTTAGGAAGTCTTTATATGACCTCAAACAGGCTGGAAGGCAGTGGCACATGGAACTCTATGAAAAAATTTTGTCTTATGGTTTTCAAAGATCAAAAACTGATTGTTGGTCCCTTGGGAATAGACAAGTAGGGTCAGAGGAGGGTGAATAACCCTTTTTCGCGGAAATAGATTGATTTGCAGTTTAAAAAACTTCGAATCCGGACTCCGAGTTGGTTTCGGATGCAGATAGATAAATGAACTAAAATTTAAATTGCACAAGTGCTTTTATCCTGGTTCGGTCCCGCCTACTTCAGTCCCCAGAACTCCTGCTAGGCTTTAATCCACTAAAGTTCTTCTTTACGGGCAGAAGAAAAGCCGTTTACAATTGTTACTGAAACATAACTCTCTCCGGACTTTGGATATACCACTAAACTAACACCTAGTATAGTTGAGTCCGTTACCGAAATATGTTTCTTCCAGAAGTAGGATATACCACCAAATCAACACCTAATCTGGCTGAGTCCTTTCCTTTTCTGTGATATACCACTCTCAGGTCACACACCAAATCCTAGAGCTAAGTCCAAACTTTTCAATCCCCGACTAAAAATATTTACAATTCACTTTTCTCTAAAAAGTTTTTCTAAGAACAGATTTGAAACTAGCTCTTGCTCTCTTTTTGAATTCTTTAAGCTGATTGCTTGTGACTTTGTCTC
>CAOJBJ012168361.1:0-10966 GCA_948291685.1 Euphorbia celastroides | reverse complement strand
AGCTTCCTCCTCTCTCATTGGACCTCCACGTTGGCGCAATTAGCTGCTGCCATGTCATCCAGACTGCTGCAGGTCCATTTTCACTCCAAATCTGTCAAAATGCAGCAGTCTTCTATATTTCACAGCAATCTGCAATAAAACATAGATTAAGTGAATAAATGGCACCCGAAACATATATTAAGCTAAATTCCATGCATAAATAAGCCATAATTTATCGGTGCAATTTCCACTTATCAACTGTACTAATAAACTTTCTTTTTAATAAATGAAGATTAATTCCATAAAGTTTGCATCAAATTCGTGGTCTTTAATTCAATATGAATTCAAAGGTGTTTTCTTTTGTGGCAGCCAAAGGTAAAATAATAAGTATTTTACAAAAAAAATGCTTAAATAATTTTAAATTGGGGTCGAAAATATGAAGCTTACAAGATGGCAGAGCATTAATAATAAATTGCACAAAATAAGAGGATGTTTGGAACAAACCTTTTCATTCACAAAAATGGTGTAAACTTATATATTTATTCTTTGTTGAATTTTAAATTTTATTATAATTTCCATATGTAAGAAATAAATTTTCATTCTCGGCCATTTCAATATAATTTCTTTTCCGTTTGATATAAGTGAAACAAAAATAAATAAACATGAAAAAATAGTAAAGTTCGACATGAAAACAAACTACTCTTAACAAAAATTTCACTTTACTTATTCATAACATGTAAAGTGATAATGAAACTCAAAATTTTGCACACCGAAAATTATACACGCCAATTCTTTTTTCCGATTACCTCGATTGCTTATGTAATTCACTAATTTGTACCTGATATAAAGTTGTGTAAAATAGAGAAAGAGGCCCACAAATATACTGGAAATGGTCGTTTCATTTTTATTGTCTTTAGGCTTTACAGCTGGGAGCAAAGAAAAATATCAGGACAATAGCAAGAAAAGAGAAATAATAACTATTTACTTTGATGATTTTGGTATGAAATATGTGAATTCATGTGATCTATTTATTAAACAATGACAAGAAGTGACTAGGTCAAAAGAAAGTTGTTCATCATCATTTCATTTTCCATTATATATTTACCAACATAAGATAAATTTTTATGAATTTGTTATTCCTATAACTTGTGTCCAATGATTAAGACTTAATAAATTAATTTATATAATGTGACACTATAATACATTAACTTTATCATACAATTATAATTGCTTCACTTCAGTTTGAATTATTTGATCATTTCAAGGGCTCGGATTAAGTCTTACGTATGTGTGACACAAAATTGCAACAATTATCAACATAACTCGAATACACAACAATTTTAAGAACCAAATTAAGGAAAAGGCATTAAATAAAAACATGATCATATTATTCCGCAATTATTGGAGAAGGGACATAAATTTCAAAATTGACCTAGAGAGCAAGTTGTTTCACTTGAAACAATATATTTTCTCTCTCCAATAAATAATGAGCACTAGGCTTATGCATCACTAGTAATCTATAATAAATCCACCAACCTTAAAGTTATATAGGAAAATGATGATAAAAAAAATTTAAATTAAGAGATTTTGTCTCTTGAACTCAAAATGAGAAAACAAAAGAATAATATTAAAAAAATGATATTTGAAAGATTTTGTCTCCCATTTTGAAAATCCATCACCTTTTTATAGGTTGAGTGACATTCCCATTTAAAGTAACCTCTTTTCTGTCTCTTGTTGAAATTTCTTTTGTCCGATAACTTGTTGTTTTCTCTTTTTCTTGAATTATTTGTTTCCTGTCAGCTTTTTCATAGGGTTTATTGAGGATTTATAACATTGGTTTTGCCTTAATTTAGTTCAGTTAAATTTAAACTTAATATTGAAAATCATAAATTTATATATATTTTATTATACTAATTAGGGGCGCGATGTACTAGCACTAGTGCACCAAATCTTCTAAGAATTTGATATTAAATGTGTTTGGATGAAAGTAGTATTAAGATAGTAGATTTTGTAAGAAATCCTCGTAATGCATTCCTACATTTTAGACCTTAACTCTTACAAAAATATCATAATTATAATTCAATCAAAAGAGAAATACTATATCCATTAAAAGTTAACAAATCGCGAATTAGATATAAACTTACAAGTAACACTTTTATCCTCTACTTCTCAACCTATAGTTTATTGTAGTATTGTAAAGTTTACGAGGAAATAACGCGTGCGTAAAGCAACGGAGTCAATAAGTAACAAGCATAATTCATAAAAATGTCTAGAAAATTGTATATACATACATGTTATCAACGATATTGGAAGTTTTTTTATAACGAAACACTGATTGCACTGGAGTGGAGCGTTGTCTATAATAGCATTCACCTGCCTCCATCACTGTATGAAAATGTTATGCAAATGCAATACTTAAATGCCAAGTACCCTAAATAAAATAACTACATAGATATACTAAAAATAAGAAAAATACATATGAATAGAGATTATATTAGGTAGCAAAAGGGAGATAAAATAGTAACATTTTAAGCAGACAAATTGAATTTTGTTGGCTCTTCTCTCTAAGTCAAAAGTGTCACTTAACCAAATCCCATTTTCCCACTAGCCAACAACTTGTTTTCTCTCCTCACATCCCAACAAATTTATTTAAAAATACATAATTATTTCCCTAAATGTAATTAATGGCTACTAATCATAATCACTTGATAATTGACATTGTACCAAACATCAATGTAACTTCATTTCTTGCTTAGTGCTATTGGATTATCTGTAAATATACACAAGGCAAGTTTTTTTTTTTTTAATTAAGGCAAGTTTTTATGTGACAACAATGTTTGCTGCTTATGAAAAAAAACTCAATGTACATTAATGGAACTTAAAATTACACTAGACATGAATTTATTGAACTTTGTTGGATAAGTAGTGAACAACAAATATTTTTTACCTATGAAGTCACTTTTTAAAACAGTTTATTGCACTTGTGTTAAATGCAATGACAAGTCTGCACTCGACCCATATGGTTCTAGGCTATAAACTTAATATTACAGTTTTTTAACCACATAATATTGGTAAAAGATATTAGGAAAAAAAAACTTAGTCAATCTTACTTCAACAACATAAACCATCAAAGCTAATAAAGATGATCCAAATAGTCAACTAAGTGAACCAAACAAGACAAAAACATACATACAAAATAACCACAAATAAGATGAATATATTTTATGAATATTATATTAATGTCAATATTTTTAACAAAGAAATTTCCCTCTCAAAAGGAGACTTATACATGGAATAAAGGAACATTGCCAAAAGACATAATTTAAAGAACACATAACTAAATTCCCCTCTTCTCATCCTTGTCTAATTATCGCATCAATCAGGAAATTATACAAAAAACAGACTCATCGGACATCAGAAAATACCTCTCCATACAAATTATGCTATATGTATGGCGAAATTTGTATGGGAGATAATTTTTCGAATGTTAAATGTTTCGGGTTGTTTTTTTGTATAAAGCTTGGAAAAGGCGACTAATGAGGGGTGCCATTGCCAATGCCAACAACGTCCACAAAAAGCCATTGGTCTTGAGTTTTGCTCTTCTTGAAAAGTGGTGAGATTGATGTAGAAGAAGAAGATGAAGCCATTGTCATTTCCCAAGATTCATTTGAGTTGTCACTGCTGAAATTTGCATCAATCACACTACTTGGGCTGCTTGGGATTGCTTCAAATTTTCTCTTTCTTGATCTCATTTGATCATCATTTATGCCATTGAAATTGTTGCTTCTCTTCTTCAATACTTCACTTGTTACCTCATAGCAATCATTCACCTTTTCCTATTGCAATAATAACAATAATTAGCACATTGTTAAGTACAAATTTTGTATCCAAAAAATCCAATGTTGTTTAAAGGATATGGATGAGTTTCGGGGGACCGCGAAATATTCACCATCAAATTGATACATCCGTCGTCAATCATTTAATAGTGCATATTAGAAGATACTCCCGCTAAAATTTTCAATATGAGTAGACCAAGCTAAAATTTTCAATATGTTACTCTCATTTAAATACAATTAAGCAAGTTCGAATGAACGGTATTTTTCAGAAAAACCCGTTTCATGATATAATAAATGTGTCAAGAGTAGACTACTATCCGTTACTTCATTGTTTCTACTGGATAATGTAAGCTTTTACTTTTAAATACGTTACTATATTTATAAAGTTGTTTCGATTAAATTACTTGTAGGTTGGGAGTAGATCAATCCCAAAGTAGCTCTACCGAGTAGGCATAGTCTACTCCCGCTAGTCGACATAATTACCGATTAAATTACTTGTAGGTCGGGAGTAGATCGATCCCAAAGTTGCTCAACTGAACAGGAATGGTCTACTCCCGATCGGCGATATAATTACCCTAAATTATAAATTAACACAAATAAAAGGACTAACCTTGTCAATTTTAAGAGTACTTAGAAGCTGATTTTGATACTCAATCGGATTGGAGGGTTCAACTTGGTCTATAACGTGCATCATTGTGGCAGTAGCCAATACAGAAGGCAGGAAACAGGTGGATCTTGAATCTGTCCAAACAAAACCCAACAAAAAAACCCATTAAAAAAACACAAAAAAAAACATAATTATTAAAAAAACAGAACCAATTGCAGTTACACTTTCTTAATCTGTTCAAATTTTTAGCTTAACTCTTTTGTTCTCATCGAAAATGCCCAAAAAAAAAAGGTCAAAACGAGCGTTACCTGAAATTAGATTGAGCAATAGACTTTCACATCTCCTAAGAAATTCCCAGTGGAGATTTGTCTTTAATCCCAGCCGTCGGATTATGTGATCAAGGAACGAGATTGGAGTTACAGGGTGCATCTTCCACTTAAGTGTTGAAAGTACCAAAAGCTCCATTCTTTGGATTGTTTTCGCCTCAAAAAAGTACTTGCTGTCCTCCACCTTCAACAACCCATTTCACAAAACTCAAAACCCATTTCAAAAACACTAAAAAAATAAAATCTTGACACGAAAAAATCAATCGAAAAAATCAATAAAGTTTGGATCTTTGTATCTTCACATACTTGAAGGTCCAAGAGAAGAGGGACTTCGGTTTCTTCAACTTTAGCAGCTAAAGAAAGGCAAGTTACAGCAACAAGTTGAACCATCCATGGCTTGTTGTCTCTTTGAAAAGAACAAGAAATGAACCTATCAAAGTAGTTTACAGCCAAAATGGAGGTAAGAGTTGAAAACCCATAATGAGAGTTGACTTTGAGGATCAATTCAACAGCTTCTTGGCGAAAAACAGAGCAATCTAAGTCAACCTTAGACAGAACAATCTCTTGTTCTTTAGTAAACAGAGAAAGCAGCTCTCCATCTTCCCAAAACAAATCTTGCTCAAGCAAAGAAATTGGGAAGAAAGAAGCAGTTTTTTGAGCCCCAAAATGGCTGAAATCTTGCTCTTGTTCTTGGATTTCTAGTTCATTATCATCCCATTTTTCTTCCTCACAATAAAGAGATTCAAAGAGGGAAAAATTAGGGATTTGTGGCTCATTGTTGATGGCCATCTTCTTCTTTGAGAAGAAGAGGAAAAGGTCTAGAGCTCATTATACAAAGGGAAAGCTCATTGTTCTTTGTGTCTCTTTGCTTTGTTTCTCTCTCTAGTTCTTGTGGGTTTCTCTCTCTAGTTCTTGAGGTTGAAAGGAGAGAAATAAAGGGAAAGGGGGAGGAGGAAGAGAAGGATTGATTTTGGGTTTCACGCTTGTCTCTTTTGGGTCTTTTATGGGGGGAATATATTTAATGGAGGGACGAGATTCGAGAAATTGAAAAGAAAGGGGGAGATTTGTGAAAATACAAGAAGTTGGAGGAGTGCTTTCGGCGAGAAGAGAATAGAAGAAGAAACGGCAAACAGAACCAAGTTGGACCCAGTGAAAGCAACCTATTGAAATTACCAAAGTTTTAATTAAAAAAGTTACTGTTATAATTCAAGGTAACATTTACATCTAAACATTTTTTATTTAAGGTGTATAACTCGGTTGGTAATGTGAAATCACTATGTTAAAAAAAAAAATCGAGTTTGAGTTCCAATAAGTGCATTTGTAAAAATGATTTATGTGCTTCAATTGTATTGTAGCTAAGTATTGAACAATACCATCACAAATATAATGATACATGTAATTTGTAAAAAAAGTTACAATTTTGAGTTGACTTTAACACTAATTTCATAATTTACTAGTTCAAATAGTAGACTCAGTGGACATTTCATATAGTAGATGTCATAATTTGTTAGCAGGTGGTTATAGTTATTTTCGGCTATATTTCATTTTTTAAAATCTTCAAATTAGTTAAAAAAATTATAGTTTTAGTTGATGTTTGAGGTCGAATGCAGAAAAAATCAAAAAATAAATTGTGCTTGTTTATCAATGATAATATCTTGAATCTTTATATTGTTTAAGTTAGAGTTACAATGGATCTCAAACTCGAAATCGACTTTAATTATTTTTTTTACTGAGAATCGACTTTAATTATATTTACTCTCCACTGTTTAATTTTTATTAGTTTGTGTATCAGAGTATTTTATCTTTATTAACTTAAAGATGAACAATATTTGAGAAATGGATTATTTTCTGTGTTCAACATCAAGCACATGCTTGATGAGTGATGCAAAATTAAATTAATTTCATAAGTTAGTTGCTATTTTATATAGTTGGTGGAAGAAATAAAACCTATTTTGAATGAAATTAAAAATTAAATAAGAAGAAGAGAGTATAGAAATGTGAAAATGACAGAAAACGAGGCAAAACAAAAGCCTGCTAAAAAGCACTCGCTTTGACCTTCTTGTGTTTAATTCATACGTACCTTATAATTCCAACATCTTAGTTGTCTAAAAAATTAATCATATATCTAATCTGGTTATCATGTCACAATTTCAAGTGTAATTCAATTCTATATTGCAATAAACTTGTGTATAGGATTCATTTTGTTGAATTGTTACAGTCATTGATGATCGTTGCAGATAAATTGTTGGCTCTAAAATAATTAAAATGACTATGACCAAATACTTAGAATTATTGCTTAACTTCTAAAAGATAAAATGTACTGTAACTAATATGAAAGTTGACAAGAATCATCTGAATTTAGAGTTTAGTTAAAATAACGGGATTTTAGTTGTATTTAAGTACATCTTCAACATATTTTATTTATGTAACAATCAACACGTTTGACTATTTCAATAAATTTTTTAGCTATATCAGTATTAACATATTATCAATAACCCAGATAACGGCTAATCGAACCATCCTCTAGTCTCTTGTTATTTCTGTTTATGCAAGTCATTGTTGTATTAAGAAAAGCATATAATTTAATTATATAGAATTCATTGTTTGGTTAGATATTTATCAATTTAGGGTAGACTTGTTCATCGGACGGGCCGGGCTTGGTCAGACTTTTAGAAAAGACATCAACCCAGGCCCGGCCTGGCCCGTCTTTTTAAATTTCAGGTTTGGACCGGGCTCGGGCCTACTAAGTCATTACAAGCTAGGCCCATAATCCATGCATGAAATTTTTTTTATTTTAATTTTTTAAAATTAAATTAAAAATATTAATTTTATATAAAATTTTACATGTATTTTAAAGTAAATAATAAGCTGAATTTGTTTAATTCAAATTCAACAAGCAACAAAAAAAATCAATTATGTTATTTTGTAAGTCCCAAATCTCATATATTTTACCTCAAATGTCATATAGAGGTCTAATTATAACATGCGTTTCAAATTTTTTTACGGCAAACAATTGTCATATACGACTTGGAACTTACTGTAAAGACAGCCTCCACATCTTCATCACCTCAATTCTCCAACATCTCATCTTACCCAAGCCAAAAAAACTAATAACAAGATCCATCGTCAAATTATGTGCTTTGATAATGATAACCAATTAGCATGAGGGTAAAGTATTTGACATTTTCAGGTAAAAGCACAAAGTTCAATTATGCTAATTAACATGTGATATAATTTTAATTAGTTGAGCCGGGTTCAAGCCGGCTCTTGTATTTATATAAAAACCAAGTCCGATCCATAAAACTTCGGGCTTTTACGGGTTCGGGTTCAGGCCGGGCTTTAAAAGAAAATGACTACTCAAGCCCGGCCCATTTAGTCGGGCCCGGGCCGTGAACAAGTCTAATTTAGAGTTTACAATATATAGCTAATGCTAGAGGGGATACTAAATCTATTTGACGACTAAAGTCAAGTTGAATGCCAGTTATCGTGCATTCATGTGAACGTTGGAAAAATTTTGGTACGAACATCACATTCATTTACATTAACCGGCTTGATGGAAAGTTTTAGTCTATTTTATCTTACTCCGAAATAACTTCTCTTAAAGTCTTATTTTACTCTATTTTTGCAACGGTGGAAATGTAACGAGTACACTGAATGTTGTTGTACATTATCAATTGATTTTGATTCATTTATTCAAATTAAGTTTTTTTTTTTGGAAATAAGGAAATATTAATTCACTAAAATTATTAGCTTATTGGCTATCACTGTCTACAAGGCATATTGGAACCAAACAATATGAGTAGGCGGGTACTCAATCAATTTTGTATTGCAGATTTTCAGTTTATTTGAGGTTTCAATCAGTGAAAGTAATATACAGTACAAGTTATCATATGATTTGTAATATAACGAAGTTTACGTGGCATTTTTTATATGGCCATGCAATTACTTTCGTTTGATTCTATTTTGTAAATATCAAATTTTTGACGGTTGAACCAACAATTTTATGTAAGGATATATTTGAGGACTTTATTAGTTTAGATGTTATAATTTGGTATTATTTGTTGCTAATAATTTTTATTTGTATTTTATGTTTGTTACACTTTGTGGAGGTGGTTAAATTTGTGAAAACCTTTGGTAATTCCCTATGCATTTTCTTCTAATTATCTTTCTAATCTATTTAAGACACATTTGGGATGCTTCAAGGTAAAGTATTTTCCTTACCAAGGAATATTTAAATTTTTTTTCACTTATAATACTTGTAAGTGTTTAGTTATGATTATAAAATCGCTGCAATATCAAAAATAAGACTAGGGTCATAGACAACACCACAATATCAAAATAACGAGGAGGAGTAGGATTCATCACTTAAAAGCAAAATCCGAGCATAATATTAATGTGAGAAAACAATTTAATTAAAAAATTTCTATTTTAAAAAGTAAAAATTTTATTCTGAATCAAATGTATAGATCACAGGTAAAATAGTAAAAAACAGGACAACAATTTTTTTTTTTAAAAAATTACCTCATACTTACATTAATATTTAAAGAAAACCCTTAACCCTCTCCACCTGTATGTGGACTCGAACCTGCGACCTCTAAGATCACAGATTTAGTTGTTAACCACTAAGTTACAACCTTTGTTATAGGAAAAAAAACAGAACAACAACTGAAGTGGATAAAAGGAGAAAATTGACTAAAAGAAAAGTTATATAAAGAAACATCCAAAAATTCTTCTTCTCATATCATATGTGGACAGAACACAAAATCCAAAAGACTAAAGCTAAAACTTCTTCAAAATATTGCAAATCTAATCTCTGACTTTGCGTTATATCTATATTTAATTTCTTTTATTTCTCCTAAGAACATAACCAACCACTCCTGTCATATTAGTCGTCGTGGATGAAAAGTACTAATAAAATTACTTAATTTAGTAAATAATGGTGAAGAAAAGATAAGATAAAAATGGAATAGAATTAAGTAAACAAGAATTTTCTTATATATTACTGTTTATTCAATTTGATATCTCCTATGATAAGTAGAACCCGGCAATATCAGTTTTATAATTGAATTTGGTGTAATCTCACCTACAATGTATTTAAATTTTAACTGTAGTTGTGGTGCGTCTTAACTTCGATATCGAAGAGTTCTCGTAAAAAAACTGGCATCTACATTCGTATATTTTAGCGTAAATACCTTTCGAATTCACCAATCATACCTCTAATTCATTTTGATGTATTCTTGGTCTTTTTAAAGCAAAAGTAAATATAAAGATAATTTTATTTATTGAATTATAATTCCAAATCATATAAAAAGGATCATCTTGCGCTTTTGACCCACGAAATCACCCCTCACATGGCAACCACCAAATGGGAATATAATTTATTAATTTATGATCTAATTTTATTTAAAAATTAATTGATTAATTAGAGCTTCTAATTTTAAATTTAATAAACAAAGTCAGTTTATCATTTTAAGTATGTAACGCATATAATTGTAGATAACCCTTAAAATCTGACTATTATTGAAAAATTGTGCATATATTAAATCTCTTTACAAAGACTTAATAATTAATTTTGGTCAATATTATATATATTCAATTGACTTCAGTTTATACAAAACATAATTTAACATTCTAATAATTATTATATTGTTGAATTCAAAACTTGAACATGTAGAGACAATTCTCTATGATTTATAATTTAGAAAACTAAGTTTATTTTAATTTAAACAAGTATCAATAAACTCAACAGGGCAATATGCCATTTGATTTAAAAATTTATTGCAAACTTTACCCACCATTGCATTAGAAAAATATCACTAACCTAAAGTTTTGGAGTCAAATTGTATACACATAGACCAAAACTACACTTTAGCTAAATGTCATACAACTCATGATTTGCACATGTATCATTATTACTATATGGATAATGATGAATTTGGAAAATATTAATTGATTAGTCCATGTGTAGATCCTCTAGTACCGTAATCATTAAGCATAACAGAATCTCTTTAAATTCATAAATAAATAATGTAAGAGAACCAAATAAATTTATATTCATGCATATAAGTGAACCAAACTAAGTGCTTCTTGTTAGCATATCTTATCAATGCTAATTGCTAAGTCATTATCATAAGTACTTTGAAAACTCAATAAACAACATAAATGAAATTCCATATATGCTAAAAGAAATTAAAACAACAACTTTCACCTCTTTGTAT
>CAOJBJ012166464.1:0-11689 GCA_948291685.1 Euphorbia celastroides | reverse complement strand
TTTTCTCATTCGATAAAGAGAAACGCTTCTCTGAGCACAAAAATACAGTATCAATCCCTGAATCCAGTTTAAGCAGACCCTTTTCGGACAAGAGCTCAATATCTTCTAAGCTAGGAATCAGCCTCTTTTTCAAGCTAAACCTGAGCAGCAAAGGGCGATTTGCAATGACCAAGGACTCCAATCCAAGCCCAGTTTAATCATAAACAGATAAAAGATCAGAACTTTGTGTCATGAACCACTTAAATTGCTTGAATGAAAGCTAATACAAATCCCTAACCCATAAACTTCCATCGCCTCATCATTCTCTTTTCTCTTTATCGACTGCCTCGTTCAACGTCTCATTGTACAAATTCATCAAAAGGGGAGCTTCCTCGGGGTGAGATTTCACATACTTTTCTATGAAACACTCCTCTGAAAGTTTGAATATAGGAGTTATCCTTGAATCCGATTCGAGCAGATTCTTGGACCTAAGAAATTGAATAACTGCACCTCTCGGAATGAGTCTTCCCTTCAAGCTATACCCAAGTAGCGCAGGGCTAGCAGCAATGGCTAAAGACTCCATACCCATTTTGTTAACATAAAAATCCATGGCTGCCATTATCTTATCCACTGAGAATGCCATACACCATGGATACTTCTTGAATGCAGCAATAATATCTTTATCAGACCAACCCCATTTCTTATAACCCTCAACCTTTCTATCCCTTGCAGCTTTTGTCATTCCAACAATTGCTGCTATCGCAGTGAAAAACACCTTCCTCCGAGGATTGAATCCCATTTCCTTAATTTCCTCCACAACCTTTCTAAAGCTGACCGGATTGATGGAAACACAATTTAATTGATGACAAATGAGATATGAAATGTTTGCTGCAGAACATCCGTTGTCTGTCAAACATTTGACATTAGCTATCAAACAGCGTTCTAAACTGTAACATATCATATGAGGAGATCGTCTGATAACTTCAATTGCGTGTTCTTCAGACTGGAGAAGCTCAGCTAATAAATTAAAAGTAGGAACCAGTTTATTTTCTAAACTTAAACTATGTATCAGGCAGCATGTGAAGATTCTCACAAGGTCAGAAGTTGAAGCACCCTTAGAGCGCAAAAACTCAACTTTTGGGGAAAGTTTATGCGGATACGCTAACAGAACTTTCGGGTGCTTGCCGATGATATCCGCAATTTGGGGTTTTGAGAATCCATGTTTTTCGAAAAATGACAGGATCAAGTCAGGCTTGTCACGATTCTTGAATTGGACAACTTTGGAAGCTTTTAAAGCGGATTTGGGAGACAACCCACATGAATTGATGAGATAACTGACAGTAAAAGAGTGCTTATTATCAGATTCACAACCACTAGACAGGTATCTTATTAGAGATAATGGAACCGCAATCGATGAGTTACAAGCTCTGAAAGTGAACCCATTTCTAGAATGGAGAAGAGTTTTACCAATCAAATTAAACATGGCAGCTAAATTTCAATTGGGCGAAAGAAAGATCTCACCTTTGCTGCATACAAACTGGGTTTGAGCTAAATGCGTCTGTAATTTCCAGTTCCAATGCCCTAATTTCTAGAAGCGAAAAGGGGGAAACTGTGAACCCTTTTACGAGAGGAGAGGTTTTCTTATAGAGTGACAGAGAAAAACTATGTCGTTTTATGGACTGGTGGGATTCAAATGTGCCCAGTGCATTTTGATTTGAGAACATTTAACTAGAATTTTACTTCTAACATAAATGGGTCCACTTATTCTATGTTCAAGTTCAAGCCCAACATAAATGTATCAAATGTTTTACAGAAGGAAACAGTGAGAATACAAAATTAAAATCCAACTGCAAACTGCAATGATATGCTTAAGCCTTGCTCGATAATGGCGAACAAAGTTGATATTACATTAATATTTCAATTAACAGTACTTATGAAGCTACACTGATAACCGTTGCTGCCTATCGTACTAACATTGAACAAAAGCAATGAGAGACAAATAAGATGACAGTCCGAAACCGACAAACAAATCAAAATTAGATGTCAAAA
Source organism: Euphorbia celastroides (assembly GCA_948291685.1). NCBI lineage: Eukaryota > Viridiplantae > Streptophyta > Magnoliopsida > Malpighiales > Euphorbiaceae > Euphorbia > Euphorbia celastroides. The sequence goes on along the minus strand of CAOJBJ012166464.1, from coordinate 9,661 downwards.
GAATCAATTAGATCAAATGCAGAACAAATATCTGTTAAAAATGGAAAACAAAACAGAATCCCATGCTGTTAACTAACTTGAACTAGAGAAAATACAGATCCCTCAGCATAACTTCCATAGCTTCATCACTGTCTTCCTTCATCGATCGCCTCAGCCAACTTGTCATTATACAAATCAATCGAATGCGGGATCTTTTCCTTGTGACAATCCACAAACCTTTCCAAGAAACGCTTCTCTGAACAAAAGAAAGCAGAATCGATCCTCGAATCCAGTATAAGCAAACCCTTGATCGTTATATTGTCAATTATAACATGGATGCAGTATAATCTTTTATAATATATATTTACGTTTTATCAAATTTAGGAATGCATCATATATGATATATTTTTTTATAAGAATGTCTTATTGTTTCAGTGTTTACTCTTAACAATTTCATAAGAATGCATCAGCTTCGAATACCAATTGTACAACATGAAATGATAGAAGGAACAACAGATTTTTATATGTTTGAGCACAACCAAAAAATAGTTATGCATGTAGTGCGAAATTCTATTGCACAACAAATTTGGCAAACCAACAAAGGCAATATTAGACGTGATGATACAGAAAATGAAGACTATAGCGATCTAGATGATATGGAGGTAGATTAATTAATAGTATTTCAGTAATTGTATTTTTATTCCTAATAATAATAATAATAATAATAATAATAATAATCTTTTATTTTCCATTTTATTTATTCTTATTCAGGGCCTTAGTTCTGATTTAGAGCTGCCGATTTAAATTTCCATGATGGACTGAAAGAATGTCTTTGTGGTGTTGTCTTTTATGAGTGCTTTTTGGTCTAAATGCATGAAACTTCATCATCAACTGTTTCTTGATCTCAGAAATTATGAGCTATTTGTTCAACTTCAGTTTAGTGAAATCTGGACACTTAAATATCTGTACGGATCAGCTAGGAAGCAGAAACTTATCATGCTAGAAGTTGAATTTTGAGTTATTTCCTTATTTTTCCTCTGTAACCACACGAATCAGTTCTCACATCTAACATTTCTATGGTTCAAATGGATAGGAATCATGCTTTTATTGAAATTGAATCAATGATACAAGTTTCACTAGCGTTCGGAGTTCTGTATTCATTTTTATGTGAAGATCTATTCATTTTTCATGACTAGCTAGCTTTTATGTATTCGAAGTTCAAATCACTGAGCTTTTTGCTCCGAATCATACAAATCCAGTAATAATTACATAAGATATAATGTCGAAACATAAGAAAACATTGTATTTTTTTTTTATTCAATATCATATGAGTGGTATCAAATTGGAGGTATTTGAAAGTTTCATAGCTCAACAGGGTAATTTAACGGGTTGGCGATGAACAACATAGCTCAAACCTGTTAGCAGATAGACTTTGTTCAACAACATAGAATAACAGATTTTTCTTTCAACCTTAGCATTAGATGCAGACAATTTTGTGTATTGTATACCACATGAATTTTTCTGGTAGCGAACTGAGATTTATTTGAATATTTAACTAAAATGAGATACAGCCAACTGGATATTTTTGCAGAAAGGCCAATTTATGCTTTTATGAATCCTTGTCCAACTTGTCCTTCAGAAATCAAAGTCAAATTTCTTTTTTTGTTTTGTGATCCAAAAAAGTTCCCGTGCTTGATTTGATAGGCTTCAGAAGCAATTTTAACAGAATCTCTTGAGAGAAAAGAGATGAAAGCTAACAAATATCATGATATGTAATCAGGAAAAATTACAGGATTTTACATAACATACCTTTACCAGCAGAACTAGAAATCAGAAACACATCAAAGAAACACATTCACAACCACTAATAACAATATCTCCATCAATTAAAACTGCAGATTTCTTCTGCAAATCCTAGCATGGACCCTTTAGTGTCATAAATCACCCTCTGGTTTCTCTGCTGATAATTTGCCAGTATAGGAATCTCGTCTTCAAACGAGAGGCTCGCAAGAGCCAAACAAACCTGAGATGCATCGGTCTTCACAAAATAGAAAACACCCGTAACATCAACATTAAGATCAGTCCCCCCCTCAAAATGCATACTCATTGTAGGAATGTCAACTTCCTGATAGCCACTAAGATTGAAACAAGTGTCCAATATTGAAAACGGTTGTGCTGTAGGATACCCCGAAAACTGCTTCACAAACTCCTCTTTCACAGTTCTGTAAAGCGAAGGGGGCAACCTCGTAATTACAGTACCCGAATCGATCAAAATCCCGCCTTGTCCAAAACCCGGGTTCTCCAAAGCCACCCCTCCAATGCTAAACCCGGTTAGATTGAGGAAGTAAAAGGTTGGAAGCTGAGGATTTGGAACCATTCTTGTATAAGAAACAGGGGAGCTATTTTTGAAAACCGAAAAATCACTCCCCAGAACTAAAGAACCCGAAGAATCAGCTGCTGTATTTGGCAAGCAATATGAGAAAACCCCTCCAAAGATTTCAGAAGTTTGAGTAACTAATGAAAGATCACTTTTTCCTAATCCAACTAAACCCGAAGCCCCTCCAAATAAACCTCTATTAGTCCTGCCACAACCGAAGACAAAATTCTTGACCGGTGTAGCTCCAAAACTGAGCTGTTCGGTTCCTAACTCGCCTCGAGTGTAAGAACCGTCCCCATAGTTGACAACATAGTTACAGGTTGGGGGATTGGTCCCACAAACACCGGAATTTCCAGTGGCAAACTGGAGAGATTGGCAAGTTGTTGAGTTGCATAAGATTTTCTGATATGAAGGAGATTTAGAAGGGTTAAAGATTGGATCTTTTTGGTTGTAGCACTGCCTGCAGGGCTGGCATTGAACCCATGTTAAGTCACTTCCAGTATCTACAATTACTGTCAAATTCCGACCGCCTAATTCGACTGTAACTATGTAGTTTAATGTTTCGAGTCCTACACCCGAAACTAAGGGGACTTGAGCATCTAGAGTACCTAAACTGTTGCTTGAACTGGTTTTTCTGATACGAGATTGTAGTGACTGGACATGAAGATTGTCGAGAATTAAGGTTTTCTGTAGCTTTTTGTTCCAGTTAGTAGTCGGTTTTGAGCGGGAATCCTTGTGCTTCATTTCCAGGATAGCCGAACCTTTTTCCGATCCTGAAATTTCATAAAAAAATCTCAAACTATTAACCAATTTCTGCAATTTTTTTGCTGTTCAAAACTGACTATGCATTCAAGTTTAAAACCATGTACATGCATTTGACTAATAATTAACTGTGATACACCATACATTCTCTGAACTAACAGTTAATTAACAAAGAAGTTAATGCAATAATTAAAGCAATCCAAGTGAAAGAATGAAGTACAAAAACCAATATGAATTACCATGATGAGTGAAAGTAAAGCAATGAACAAATGCAGTAAAGCAATGAACAAATGCAGTAACAAATCCCAGCAATGAACATGAAAAGCAGCAAAACACAGATCCCAACAAACATGGAGAATAAACAAAAGAAGCCAATCAAAACAAAAAAGACACAAAAGCAACTCATATTCAATGCTTTGAACTCTACTTTTTTGGTAGGACTCACTTGATTTCTTGGAAAGACAAGAACCACTGCTGTGTTTGAACTGAAACTGTTGCAAGTTGAGAACTTTCTTCTGGTGTTCTTCACATTGAACATTAGCAACACAAAGAAGAAAGACAATAGGAAAAAGAAGAAGAAGAGAGGTGTTTTTTTCCGCCATTGTTGAAGAAAGTGAAGAAAAGAGGGGAAAGAGGGAAGAGAGGGGAGATTCTTGAGAGTTGGAGTTAGGCATCAGAACAAAAGCGGAATTGCTGTCCATTGGACCCACTTATGCATGACAAAAATTATTGTGTATTCACGTGCACTTACTACTAAGTTTTAACCAAGACCAATGTCTTCGAGTTAATTCTGCAATTACGGTTTAACAAATGTTGATTATATGCTTGTTTCAGTACGGATTTTATTCCATTTGGGAATGTGTGCCCAACTATTGAGTTTGTTAGTGGAGATTCAATAAAGTATGAGCTAAAAAGGTAGTTCGGTGCACGAAATATTCTTCTGTAATTTAATAAAGAAGTGTCACAGTGCCATCTGATGGTCACACATGAATAACTCTACGAGTGAGAATTGAGGAACAAGTAAAAATGAGATTTGGAGAAGCTAAATACAACTGGACTGACTTGAATTTGTCCAGATTTCCCTTTCACCCCTTGAACTTTCAAAAGTTCATCTCGTCCCTTTAAATGTAAAAAAGTTTCTTTTACCCCTAAACTTGTTTTAAAAGAACCTTAAATCTTGAAATTCTACATATCAATTTTTAATTAAATGACATTTTTAAAATAGTCAAACCAATCAGTAGTCGACACGTGGCATTTAGGAAGGAAAATGATGCATTTAATATAAGTCGAAAGGAAACTGAGTGGAATTTTTTACAAGTTCAGGAGGACGAGAGGAATTTTTGAAAGTTCATTAATCTGAAACAAGTTTAGGGATTCATATGGATTTCGACTTTGGAGAAAAATAAAAAATGGAATTTGAAAAGAAGGATTTGATTGGTTTACTGAGCTTTCACAAGATAAGGACTTCACCTATCATAGGAGTCCATATAAAATATATAAGTAAAAAGTTGCAGAGAGATGATGGCAGGTGTGGACATTATATAATGTTGCTACTTTGATCATTGATGTTGTCTCTTTCTCTAATGCCACTATATGTGTATACACTCATTTCTAGTTGTTTGTTATAATTTTTCCAACAATATAAATATTTGCAAATGGCATGCTATTTAAATTGCATATGTTACTATCAAATGAATACCACTTTAATTAGAGTTTGTTTTATCTATTTATTTTTTACGAAAATATCTGCTTCAATATGAGGGATGGAACAAATTTCATCAACTTTGCTCCAAAAATAGGATCTAATTGGTTAGACTTTAAGCAAGTTTTTTATTTGCATTTATCTTTTTAAAGTTAAACTCACGTTAATTATATGTGATGTTTCACTTTTATCTTGATTATCGCCTAGGCAGTATATAGACTCTAATTGTCAGAAAATATAAGGAGCTTTATGGCATAATTTTTATTGCAATCACATAAAAAACTTTGTTAGGCGCAAGGTTACAAATGTTTTAATTAGATTACGTAAGGTTCCTCGATTTTACCTACTTTTGTATTATCAATCTATGATCGTTTAGATATCATGTAAATGCTGCTAAGATGTGCATAGTTTGATTTTCAGTCTTGGTAGTGTCCATAACTTTTTTAAACATTTTTTTGCAGTATTTCTAATCAAATGATTTTCATGGTGTAAATCGACAATCCTCTTATACGATGAACGAAAGAGGAGAGATGTGTCAAATTTCGTTGAATTAGAACAGCAATTTTGGGCTTAGTCTAATGAAACTTGGGCTTCAAAGTTTTGCAAAGGCCCTGGCCTATATGGGCCCCTTCATGTTCTTACTGAAACTCAACGTTTTTAATTGATCTTCTTATCAAGGATTTATTTAATGTTTTTATAATGTGTTTTTACATCAATTTGTTTCTGATTCTAAAATTTGTGTCCTCGTTTAATTGTGAGGTTTGTCAACTCATTAGTATATTACTTGATTCAATTCAGAAACAAATATTCAACACTTGTTTATTCAAAAGTAAATTCCAAAAAAGAAATTGGTTATCTGCAAAAGGATTTTGCAGGAAAATATTAAATTTAGGCAATTGCTTACAAAAAAAGGCTTGACTTGTTCCTTGGAACTGTTTAAAGCATTCTGCAAATTGACAAATTTCGGTTAGCAATTGTTTCTTTTAGGAATTTTAGATAAAAGAAGTCAGGAACTTTAAGCACTCCACTTTCATTGAATAGTTAAGGATATAAAAATATATTCTGAGAGTCGAAACTTCAGGATTTCCTAATGACCCATTTTACACTAGAATTTCAAAAAAAGAGTGTAACGTATGGAGCTTTAAATGAGACAAAATGCTTATGAGTTGCTTGTTTAGATAGAAAATTAGTTTGATTTGTACATGAATTGTCGGGATGACTATTATTTTTAGAGTTGTTTATATTCCGAGTCTTAATAAACCAATGTTCATAATATGTAAACTTGGGAGTAATTAAGCTGTAAACAGATTTCATTAAAAAAAAGCACATCAAGTAAGTTTATTATTAATTTTTATGTTGAATAGCAATAATTACACATTCTCGTACATAAATTGACATTATATTTTTTGTTTTTATACCCTAAAGAGAACAAAACAAATGTAAAAGAGCCTAAGGATAAAGATATCAAACATTAGTTTCTAACTTTCTATAGTATAGATCGAACATTGTTGTATCCTACATTATTTGATTTGGAGTGTGAAATATTTCTAATATTGATGAAACAATCAGAACTCCTTAAAGTATCCTTTAGAATTATATGCGAGTGTTTAACAAACACAACGTACTTCAATATTGAGAGACTGCTTTAAACCACAAATGAACACACTTTTGTTCAAGTAGGGAACACCTTTACAACATGGGTTATCCTCATAAAGTACTCGCCATTTTAGAATCTAGAACCGATCAATTTGTAACAGAAAGTGTTTAAATGCACTTAATGATAGTTGTATTTGACAAAATTGTTAAACTATTAACTTACAATCATATAACATTTATAATGATCTAAATCCTTTTTGGAAATTTGCAAGCGAAATAGAGACTGGATTGCTTGATGTGTTAAGAGATTTGAAAACACCTTGAGTCCTTGACTATGCGCAATGCTATTTTTTAATATGAAGTTTGGAGGTATTTAAAAGTGATGAAACTACTAGCTGTTGTCTCTAACGGTCCTTGTCATTGAAGTTAACGATGTTCACCAAATTTCTCTACATACACATTTGGACAAATATTAAGTGTATCATGGATAAGGTAAATTGTAGTATGTTGAAATAGATTTCTATTTCTTCGAAATCAACTTTACTCTTATGCTCTATGTGAATTTCCTTGTAACTTTTTCGTTCTAACCTTTCTAGCAATTCTTCTGTTTAATGTTGCAATCACTTGATATTAGTGCTTCACCTGATCGGACTTGAATTTACAATGGATAGTTGTTTTTCTCACACTATATTAATAACTTCGAGTGCAAAATGTTTATATCGTTCGGACTCTTCTTTACGAAGAATTGTTTAAATTTTTATTTTAATCAAAACTGTACTTAAAGGTGGATCCAACAATAATAACAACTTACATTTATCATAACAAACAAAAGCAAATTCATAATAGATCATAGGTAAACTTCATGAAGTCAATATTGTTACGTGACATGATCTCATTCTTAATTTTTAGTTTATAAACACAAGATTAGACAAAAATATCAACTTGTCAATAATAAATTAATTATCAATCCACAAATCTTTGAAACATAAAGATCAATTAAATTAAATTATCATGGACATCAAATAATACTTGTTTCCAGATTAGCAAATAATATAAAATATTCCTGAATAGACCCCATTTATCAATAACAATAGCTTAAGATGAGTTTAGCATTATTAATGGTTTGGTCAAAGTGTTAAATGAATTGGAAAAATTTCAATTAAGTCGCGAGTCCAAGTTCTATATATGTTAAAAATTCATATTCACAAACTCCCTCTTCTTATTTAGGTGTGCGAGCTAAATCGTATACGTACTTGAAATTTTTTTTTTGATAAATTTGATTTGAATAAACGAAGACTAGTTTATCATTAGTTGATTTTTTTTCTACCAGGCTTTGACAAAATTCTCACTTACTCCGTACCAAATAAGACAAATGAAATTATAATAAATAGGTGTGAAACTAATGTTTGTAAGTAGACGTTGATCTTGTATACTTGAGGTTCAAATGTCCGATCGGGTCGTTATCAATAATCATCATACTAAGAGAATTTGGATTTACTCCTAATTCCAATTAAATGTTTTGTTAATATATTTGGTTTAGTCACCCGACCATATCTTCTTCAATAATACAAATTATTTTCCTTCAAAATTAGAAACAAAAAAATTATATAATTAATTTCATAAAATCACATGAATAATAATTACAAATCGACACTTAAAAATAACAAAAGAACACTATATCTAATTTCATCTTCAAAGAGTGACAAAGAAAATTTGTGCTTTAAATATAATTGAAGTCTTAGTTTAATAGTTAAAATAAACTTTACAAACTGTAAAAGTCTCATATTCGAATCACATATAAGATAAATTAGAAATTTGTCTTTCGGTTTAATGCAAAATCATATGAGACAAATTTATTTTAAAAAAATCTATTTTAAATGAATACTCACATTTTTTTAATTTTATTTGATATCATTGTGATGAATCTCTAATAAGAAAGAAATTATGTTGGAATTCTTCTGCCATTATTTTCATCAGAGAATTTAATTGTACAAACTAAAAAAACTATTAACGCCAAAACCCAAGAAATATGTAAACAATAATATGAAATGAAAATGCTGAATTAAAAAAATAAAAGAAGAAAAGAAGTAGATGAACTCTCAAAAGTAGTGCGGTATTGGCATGTTTGACGGTCAACTAAAGCAGAACAAAGCCAACTTGGAAACCTTATCCAAAACGGCATCTTAATTTCCGCATCCTTTTTAAATTTAACTGTACACGTGTCCCATCACTCCACAAGATTTCGACACGTGTCCATTCCGTCCAATCACAGCCGCCTCCTTTGCCATGCTGAAAGCCAAATTCCCAATAACGACAACCCACGCCGAAGTTTCACGAACTGGGTCCCACACTTTTATCCATTATACAGCTTCCCCGCCACGTGTCTTTCGCATTATTTGGCACGTGACCTTTCCTTATTTCACCAATGTTAGACGCATTATCTACCCTTTTTGGACTTTCTGCTTTGTGACTGGGCGATAAGGGCATTTTGGTACTTTCATCGCCCTCTCTGGCTGAGGTGGCGAGCACGTGGCGATTCCCCTTAAGTCACGTGACAGCCGCCTTCGAGAAATACAAAACTAGCGAGAGGAGGTCGCCATTGAAATCGCAGAGGGAGAAATCTCAGAAAAGGAAATTTTGACCGAGTTAACTCACCGAATTCGTTGAGATCAATGGTTCAGCTAATGAGTTCAAGGAAGCCGCCGGTTAAGGTCGAGCTTGAGGAATCCCTAGAGGATCAGCTCGGTCCTCTCCACAAACGCTGCAAAATCCATTCCTCTTTACAGGTACGATTGATTAATCGCTGATCAGGTGAATCGAATTCGGTTTTAGGGACGATTGATTGACCGTTGATTGATCTCTATTGTAGATTATGCCCTCGGGTTCTTCGATCTGTGATCCGCTCGATGAGCCGAGCCCGCTAGGGTTGCGGCTCAAGAAGAGCCCGTCGTTTTTGGATTTGATTCAGATGAAGCTTTCGCAAGGAAACAATAGCAGGAAGAACAGTAAGGTCGCGTGTGGGAATAGCTCTGTTACTGCTGCTGATAAGCTCAAGGCGTCCAATTTTCCTGCTTCGCTGTTGAAAATTGGGAATTGGGAGGTATGTGAAAATTAGGATCGAAAATTCGGCTCTGTTTTTGAATTGCTTGAGTGATTTTTGTTTGATTTTGGGGTTTCAGTATAAATCGAGGTATGAGGGGGATTTGGTGGGGAAATGTTATTTTGCGAAGCATAAGCTGGTTTGG